>JAODLL010036780.1:0-21963 GCA_026546735.1 Forbesichthys agassizii | reverse complement strand
GTGTTTTTGAGTTTGTTTAGTTAAATTAAGTTTAGAAAATATTAAAGAACGAGCCAAGGGCTCGTGGCTGTTTTTCGCTACAACGTTGTGTTTTTCGTTTGCTTGCACTCGCCTCCAACACCGCATCGTCACAGAGATATTTTAGAGTCAGCTTTGGCTTTGGCCCTGTTATGCCATGTAGCACATGCCATATACCTTTCTTTTCAGTGGAGTGTCTGGAGTATGGAAAAAGCATTGTGAGTTTCTATCGGTTACCGTTCTGAAGATATGACACGAAATATAAACACTGTGCCATGTATAGAAACCTACAAGAATCCAATATGCAAGGCATATTTTATATCCGATTTTGTCACCGTGTTGTACAGCCCCTACAATGCCAAAAAGACTATATAACAATCTCTTCGGCGGAATGTCTGGATTATGAGGAAAAAAACTGTGTTTCTAGCATTTACCATTCTGAGGATAGTATACAAAATTTAAAAATATGCAAAATCGCAGGTTCCAAATGACTTTGCTGCACGGCGCGTCATCTTAGAAATGAAATGTCAAGCCGCCGATGTTAGCCAATAAAATGTTAGGATGGCACCCGGGGTGGCAAATCAGATATCAGGGGTAGGCAGTGCCACCCTGGACACCCCTCTGACGCCGCCCGTGGTTGTGAGAAACACAGGGTTACAGGCAGAAGACAGGAAGCTCACCTCCAGAACCCGGATATAGCCATTTTCAGCACTGTGGTGAAGACAGGTCTTCCCTGAATTGTCCCTCTCATTGACGCCGGCACCCAGATGGATCAGGTCTGCCACCATCAGGTGCTGGTTGTGCTGGGCTGCTAGATGAAGTGCAGTCTGGGAAACATCATTAGAAATAAACTACAGTGTGTCTGTTGCTAGTATGTTACTGCTGCATTTCCTGCTAGTTGGCCTACCGTGTACACTTATGTATTATCTGAAATCCTGTTGGGCATCAGTAAAGGATTACCTTATCCTTATCTTAGTTTGTATGTTATTTTATATCATACCATTCCATCTAAGTCTTTGAGATCCAGGCAGTTGATGGCTGCCATTCTTTTAGCTATGGTATAGGTCAGTGCTCTCTTCCCCTGACACACCGCCTCATGAAGAGCTCTGGGGGGAGAAGCAGTGAATGATAGTAGCTTGATAATCAGTATGTGTATTATTATTATTTAATTTTAAGTAACACATATTCCTATTATAACCCTTAATCAACTCACTCAACAACACATGTTCAGTGTTAGTATTACTGTCCAGAACTTGGTAGTGTGATCAATGAAACAATGAGCCATTAAGCTTTAGATTGCCATAAAAGCATCAACTGTAAACTATGAAACTGGCAGATGTTCCTCACAAAGCATTCTGACCCAACTTACGTCCTGCCGTGTTTATCTGTAGCCAGCAGCTCTGTGTCAGAGATGTCTTCAAGCTGGGCTTGCTCTTTTCCCAACAGAATCCTGAAGAACAGCTCACTGTTCAGGTAACAGTTCTGGTTCTGGGGACTAATCCACTCCTCCTGGGTTTCCAAACTTCCACCCCAACTGTCCTGGTGCAGATCATGGGCAGGGTGGCAGAAGTTGTGGTATTCCGAAAAGGACCAGACCTGATAATAATCTGCCATGCCTGGGGAACTGGCCATGGATGACTGTGGGCTGGGCACATCATCACCGTTGTACCATTTATCTGAGTAAGATGATAACCCTTGCAGGCTTGCGGAATCATCTGAAGGGCTGCTGAGACTCGGGTAGTAGTCTGATGATCTGGGAAGTAGCTTGTCCACTTCGTAGCCAGGGATAGTGTAGGAATGATTGTCAGAAGGCTCTGGTGTATACTCAGGAGACAGTGAGTTGTAGGAGGGGGCCATCTTCTGGGAAAGCGGTCTGTATGTGTGGCCAGTTTTTAGATCCTGGTCCAGCACCTCCAAGATGATTGACAACTCTTCCAGGCTTTGCGTTGTCTGCTTGTTCTTGAAGGCAAACGACACAACACATATTGCGCTTACTGTGAACCTCATAAAGGCCAAAGATGTATTGTAAAACGGCAGTACTTTTTACAAGCCATGCTGTGTTAAATTGATTCTCACCTTGTAAGGTCGACATTTCATGGAAGTAGTCACTCGTCTTCTCCCAACTACAAAAGAAAAGGAGGTGAAGGGTGACTTGTGAATTTTACCCAGAAGACTCAGACTGATAACATGGCTGATTTTCATTGACACACTGAATGTTAGTAGATGTCTGGAGCATACCTACAGGAACAGTTAAGCCTGTTGAAGCATTTTATGAGATACAAGGCTATAGCTGAGAAGCAATATTGTACAGTATGCAGTATATGGTGGTGTACCAACCTTTGTCCAATTTGCTGCTGCTGTTTTCCTGTAATGATAGAATAGCATTATATGTAAACATTAAGAGCATATTTTAATTTAGCCTCATAGTGAAATATCTTATTTGTTTTTATTGGGGTCCAGCGCTCCAGCACATATGCACTATACATACATACATACACTATACAAAATGTACAACACACAGACAGACATATATGTCAGACAGACCAAAAAAACACCTGCCTCAAACTCGAGAGGGTTCCATCCCCTGGCAAGACGGACATTTCTCAACATCTCCTTTACTGTCATTTTGACACGAACTCCCAAGTAGTTCATGTCACTGTTATAGAATTTTCGACCTTGAGGAGAAAAAGGGACTGTGATTCTTTAGTTGCATTTAAATAGTTTACTGACATTAAAAGCGAATTGAATTAGAATTGAGGCTATAAACTATAGGGACATCATTATTTTTTTATAATGAAGCAATGCAGTTTTATCTAAATTAAGTATCCTGCTATTTCCTAAGGCTCACCTCGTATCAAAAGTATGTTCGAGAAGATAAGGGAGCAAATGGAGATAAAATATTTAATCATAAATTATGCAAAACAAGGGTAACATAATGTATTGCGCAGTAGAGCTTCATATTTCGCAATTATCTAAATTCTGCTGACTTTGTGTATGCTTACATTGCTACAAAAGAAAAAGAAATGTCTTACATGCATAAAGTGGATGTATATTATTTTGAGCATTGCATATGCAACCAAAAGACTACCAACCTACACACAATAATACAGTATAGCCTACCTTTCTAAATTACAAAAGATGGTACATTTGATGGCACTCACTTCTCTTATTAGTTGGGTCCAGACCCTGGTCGGTAGGTGAACTTGGTTTACACCTGCCACAGAGCGGCACTGCTTGTAGTAGAGGTGAGTGCCCACATAACCTTTTTGCCATTCTTGATTTTACACGTGCGTGTTGTGGTTTAAAATGCCCCCACATATTAAAAATAAAAAAATAAAAATACAATTATAATAATATAGAAGTATAATTTCAGAATAACGACGGCTAATATTCCAATGAAATGATGTCCAAGTCCTGTTAATCTCAACGTTTAGCAACTGATAATAATTGAGTAATCCCTACACCTGGGTGTAGGACTATACTGTAGTCGACTCCCCTCAGGGCCAAGGGAATCTTCTCTGAATGTTCTCACGTAACGCTACTTGTTTTTCCAGATAGATATAATTACTATGTTTTTGGGTTGGGGTTGAGTTACACAACATAAAAGCTGATAGATACCACGCCACTAGCATCATACATTTTCATATAGCCTTAATAGGCTTAGATCCAAATCAAATAGAGTTAAATTAAGGGTGCTCAGTTAATTTCATTTAGCAGTCAGTGTGTTCTGCCCTATTGAACATTTGAATCTACTTGTAATCCAGTGAGTCATCATGAGTTATTTCTTCAAATGTATTTACATTGTTAGCAATCTATATACAGAAGCCTACCCACATAGTAATAGTCTTATCAAAATCAGATGTACCATGTATGAGATTTATCATGATGTTTTTAGTCCATTAACCATTATCAGAAATGTTTCTAAACTTTTTTTCTAAACATGCCATACAAGATCATGGGTATAATAATAAAGTATACTCATTTGTTGCCACTGCAGACAGCAGTTTCCTCTGTTCACAAACCAGTTTGAACTTCTGTTATTACATAGACACACCTTCTAAGGTATGTTGTTGATGCACAGGTATGATTGTGAGTGTGTCAACATACTGTATATGTGTTTCTGAATCTCTCCAAGAAGCATTGTGGCCATTTATCAACATACCATTACAGCTAATCAATACTTAAAGGTATCAACAGAGCCAGCCCAAACCTTAATGGGGCCCTAAACAGAATATAATTTGGGGGCCCCCCACCCCGTCTGCACTGCCAATAATATTCACTCTTATCGATGCTTGATCATTCACACACCAGTTGTAAATCTGTCAGACCCATTATTAAAGTCAAATGTAAAAAAATGTCCTTAACTTTAAATTCTCCTGCAGATCAACTGTTCCATGAGCTATTATTGTCCCTGCTGAGGTCAAAAAGGCAGACATGCTCTACTCTTCTGTCCTCTTGTATATCTTTTGTTTGGGGAAGAAACGTTCCTCTAGCAAGATTACAGATTCCTTGAATGTCTGGAATAGACTTTATTATAATTCCATGCTATTCCAGAATTTCCATGACTGGTAGGAACCCTGTAATATTATAGCTAGATGTGTTGTTTACATCATACCAATGTCAACATGGTTATGGTTATGGTTTTTCATCTAAAAAGGTAACAAACTCTCAACAGTAATCTGGTGTTCTAATGTTCAAAATTAACATAACCGATCCATCTATTAATTATCTGATTTATTCATTAGGGTCACAGTCATTGATAGACTATTATATATATTTTATTTTATTTTTTAAATTTTGACAGGGATCCCCCTGGTGGCCACAGGCCCTAAGCAGTAGCTTAGTTTTCTTACACGTCCGGACGGCCTTGGTTATCAAGATATAAACATTAATGCTCAATGGAATGAAACTTCACATGATTGTAAGGTTTTGAGATGTTTGGGAACCAAAGTAAAATATATAAAATATAAATAAATATATGATACATGTATAATTAAAGTAATTAGTAGTTGAGTACATTTGATTAAATACACTTTAATTGTATGTAAAATGTTATATACTGCTTTCAAAAATCAACAAATATAATTTGGTGGTATTTCATGTTGGGCCAGTGTAACATATCTGACATTTACTTATTCATCAACATTTCACACTAGCTATCCAACAGTGCATTACACTAGCTATCTTTACACTAGCTATCTTTACACTAGCTATCTTTACAGTGCATTACACTAGCTATCTTTACAGTAGCTATCTTTACAGTAGCTATCTTTACAGTGCATTACAATTGGATTCTGTCATGTACTGTAGCTCTTCCTAGCAAAATCCTTTAGATCATTGAAAGCAATCTTGGTATTCTGGTCTTCGGGGTAGCATGTTAAACAAGTCACGTTTTAAATGTTATGAATGTTTAATCATGACATTTTCATAACAGGGTTCATCAGTAATGCTGGCCACAAAGCCGTCATTAGCAAGGACCCCAGTGAGCCTTTCAGTATCTTTCCCAGGTGGCACAGCCTGCATGCTGCCTTCACAGGGCTCCGTATTGGGCGGCTCACCCTGCAGCTCTGATCTCCAGTCAGTGGAAGCATCGGGGGCATTCTTCAAAATGGACAAAGGTCTGCCGCACGCCGGCAGTGAAACGTCACTGACACCCTGCATTCCACACAAGTTGAGGGGAGAAGGTTTACTCCTACTGGGCTTGGCAACGCTAGGGTCCCCTGCAGGGGGGCCCCCTTGCTCCCACACGCTAGCCCGGACCCCGAGCTTTCTCCTGGGCGGCTTGACAACACCAGCAGCCTTACACTTCGGTCTGGTGGCGGCATCCTGGTCCTTCTGTCTCTGCAGACTACCAAGTCGCCGTAACATAGCCTGCACAGGGCCACTGGAGCTGGGCTCTGCTTTGGACATTGGCATGCCTGGCCTACCCACTGTCACATAGACTGTGGTGACCCTGTCCACCTTGTCCTGGGGGGCAGATTCTGGCCCCTGAGTGCCTTTACTGGCGGTGTCGTTGGACACGGTGCGTATTCGTTCAATCGCCCCAGGGAGCTGCTGAGTAGAGGTACTGTCTACTTCCTGGTCCACACCCTCACCACAGGACAAGAGGTGTATCCCCCTCCCGTCAAGGCCCTTGCCTGTCTCTGCTCCTTCAGGTTCAGTTTCCTCTCCCCCTCTCGCCACACCGCCCTGGGCCTGGAGAGCAGAGAGCATCAGAACCCCCCAAGGGGACTTGGGTTTGGAGCGCGAGGCTCCAGCGGGAGCGCTCACGTCCTGGGCCGAGCCACGGCGCTCCTTCGGGCTGAAGCGGGTGCCCTCGGCAAATGAGACTGACGGACGCTTGGACTTGGCCAGGCTGGAGGTGCGTGGGATGTTGAAGGTCAGGGCGATGTCGTCGCCGCTGAAGCCAGACGGGTCCATGAACATGTTGCACTTGGAGCTCATCTCCTGGAACTCCCCGCCTGCCACCGCTGGGATGTCTGAAATAGAACAGGAGAGTCATTTGAAGGTTGTTTAGAGAGAAGAAAATGTTTACGCTTCAGCCAAGTGAGAGGTATAGTGATGGAAGTGACAGGGAAATGTGTCCATCTAAAGTGGAAAGTACTGTATATGCTAGCTAGCTAGACAAATATAATGAATAGCCTAGAGCCTGTGTTTCTCTTTCATTACCTTCTCTTGGAGGGACACAGTAAAGAGCCTCTTCTTCCTCTTCATCACTGTCAAAGGAGCCCTCAATGACCCATCCAGAGGACGGTGGCTCGATGAAGCTGTGGTTGAAAGTCAGCTCTTGGTCATGGTGAGATACTGAGTTTGTTACGGGGGGTGTTAAAATGAGGGAGAGAGGGAAAATAAAAGATTGTAATACTGTTACAAATTGTACTATAATAACTGTAATATATATATATGTATTATATTATTAAAACAGAAAGTAAAACTAATAAATCTGTAAGTATGTCCACTTGAGATAGTTATAGTCCAGTCCAAGGTGTGACGAGAACATACAGTAAATAACTGAGTGAGATTATACAGTAAGTCACTTTCTGTTTCATTGAAATATGTCCAAGGTGATGTGATGTGTCCTGAGAATCATTGTTATATATGTGTACAATCTAAGTGGTTTCTGTTGTGTAAAATTCTATAGGCTACAGTTAGGATAATTTAGCCCATTCATGGCTGTACGTTGGTTGCTTATGTGAGTTGATTGTATTGTTTTGAAGGCTCTCAGACTGACCTGTTACACGTGGTAAACCTGAGGACCAAGCAGAAATGCATGGAAGAGAAGCAGCAATGTTAGCCAGGACGTTATAGACGTGATACTTAATCCGAACAGATGTATCTCCATCACCCACTGGCATCCTAAAAGAAATATGTAGGGGTAGCAGACTGGAGCATTTTCAAATAGTTTCTGACTCTATGCATTTTAAAGGTTACGGTGAGGTTTGCACAACAACAAAATACATCGTAGTAGCGTAGCCAGAAAAAATAATGTGTGCCTCTGAAAAATCATCATCATCATTAACTGTTATTGTCAGACTCAAGGTACTTGTTAGAAAACAAACAAGCAGACAGCAATACAACGCCTACATAAAAAATGTTTAAAAAAAGATAAAAAGGGAACATTCCCACTTATTATAAAAGGCAGTTATACCAGTGTTTCCACACGGTTGCCTGGAAACGTACAGTACTAAAACATGGATCCAACAGCAGCATGATAATAGAGTTTTGAGAATTGTCTAGCCTCCCGATAACTCAGTTTCCTCAGTAAGGCATGAAAAGTGGCAAAACAAGTCACTTGCAATACACCACCTAGGTTTCCTGAGTAATATCCTCATGCAGTCATTGTAGGCAACCTGAAGTTTACATATGCTTGCCTTTTTAAACGTAACCCATAAAGGGGAAGTATAAAAAGAGAAAGAGACTTATCTTAACATGGTCAGAACACATGGAACATTTCCTAGCCAAAATGTTAGCTTGAGCATATAAAGAGCGACTGTCTATACATGTCATCATCGTCAGACATTTGATCTGTTAAACGTGCCCCAAATATTTAGTTTTAATACTGACATCTAGCACTTGCCCAGTGCTAGCTGGCTGGCTGTAGATCATACAGCCAGTTTCGCAGCGTCTTAACTGTTCAGAGAGATCATTCATGTACAGATTGAATAGGGCCGGTGAGAGAAGCCTCCCTTGCTGTACCACTTTACCAACACCAAAGGGTGCAGAGACAGTATTGCCCCATTGACCTGCATACTCTGGTTGGCATACCAGTATGTCAGGATTCAAATTTTGCTGTGAGGCACGCCCCTTTGACTGAATTTGAGAAACAGCTTATGGTGATTGACTGTCAAAAGCCTTATAGGCATCAATAAAACCAATTTAAACAGAAAAGGTCTTCCTTCTATACATTGCAACCACTTCTTTCAATGCATATATAGCTCAGTACCATGCTTAGCTTTAAAGACAAATTGGTTATCTGTGGTACAATCATATTCAGACAAATTATCCAACAGTATTGTTTCCAGAATTTTAGACAGCACACTGGCTAGTGCAATTGGCCTGTAGTTATCCAGGCTCCCAACCGTGCCAGCTTTGTCCTTGATAACAGGCACAAGGCACCTATATATGCACGTTTTGATAGTTTCAAGCAGGTAAAAGCAGCCCCAGTTGCTGAAGACAATCACTTTTCATTAGACAACCACTTTTGGGCACGACACCAGCTAGCCTACTAGCTGTCTCCTGTGGATGTATGTGTTCGCAGGGGCAGTCAGCGAAGTTGCGCGTATGATACAATATTTATCTGTGGATGGATGATGTTGTTGTTGTTTTTGAGTAAAGAAAAGTAGAATTAACACTTGGGCTTTTATAATGAGTAATTAAACCATAATAGCCTACGTTGTCATACAAAACCAGTAAAGCTATAACAAACAAATGTATTTGATTTCAGGGTGTGCCAGCTGCCTCTTTGGGTGACACAGGCACACCCTGTCACACCCGTAGCTACGTTAGTGCATCGGAGAATATGATTGATATTAACTAACCTATGTAAACATTCCTTCACACCTCCCCTCATGTGTAATCAGTGAAGCACTAGAGACAGACCTGTCTTTGCCATCGGCAGGGGCCCGTCCACAGCATAGGCAGCAGCAGAGCACAGATAGAAGCAGCAGCAAGACGGGAACCAGGACACCTGCCAGCACTGCCCCCCGGACACCTGCGACACACACACACACACGCACACGCACGCACGCACGCACGCTCGCATGTCAATCCATACAAAATAACATATCCTACTATGTAATAACCCAGATATTTGTAAGATTATTATTATTAATATTTCATATAGGGATTAAATCATCTAAGAATATATCTTGTGGCCCGCTAATGGCATCCTAGTCATTTTTATACTGTTTATAGTTTTGTATCTATGGCTGTTTACATCAAATATTTCATATGTAGCTACATTTGTGCAGCATGCTGTATTTCCTAAGCTACGAACAACTCCTTTTTACAGGTCACAGGTCATAGAAGTGTGTAGCATGCTGCAATAGTTGTGTAACACACAAGCAGACACACACACAGAGAGGGATGGATGCAGACATACTGCAGGCTCCGGTGGCTGGGTGACAGCTGACACCTTCTCCACAGTCGCACGCAGATGAACAGTTGAGGCCATACTGCAACGCTGGGCAGCTGCTGTTACAACTAGCACAAAGAAAACACAACCAAGATACTTCAGACGTTTCTCATTTAGACTCTATTTAAATGAAAATACATCTAATATTGACAATTAGTGAGAATAAGTGAATCATTATTCACAACATAAGGATGTGTATTACAAAAATACTATATTGAACTAACAATTACGGATTAGACACAGTCGATGCTCAAACATGTCAGTTTACAGCATAACAATGAACGCAGGTCTCCTTGGCCTGCAACAACTGGTGCCGTCCATTATGTGAAATTGTGTGCCAAGCAACCGTTTCAGTGTGTTTAACCTGAGGGAGATATGGCCTTTATAAAAGCCTTAACTCTCTGCTTTGCTTTGCTTTTCCAGCCCTCTCACCTCTCTCCCTGAATGCCTGGGTGACAGACACATCTTCCTGTCACATGATGGCAGTTGCCATAGAAACAAGGGCTACAGAGGAAGCGACAGGCGTCTCCATGTGTCCTGTCAGAGCAGACTTCTTCACATCTTGGGAGACATAAATAATGTATGATACATACATAAGGTACATACATACATACATAAATACAGTATATATATATTGAAGTATTGCAATACTAAATTATGTAGAATATAAATAGGTCTTAACCTATATCCAATTATGAATGCCTGCCTTGGTTCTCCAACTCACTCACAACCAGGGTTGGAAAGTAACTGATTACAAGAAAAGAAATGCGCCAGGCAACTGTTTTGGAATGGCATTTCAAAGAACACATTTTTTATGGTGAAGTAATGCAAAAGTAACTGAAAGTCATTTTATCTTCAGGGGCAGAATGGTCTAGTGGTCTGGGTGTTGGACTTCCAGTCAGAAGGCTGTGGGTTTAAACCTCGGTGCTGACCTACCTGTAAGTATCCTTGAGTAAGATTCCATACCTTGCATGGCAGCAATCACTATTGGTGCATGAATGTGTGTGTGAATGTGAGGTAAAGTACTATATACATGCACCCATTTATCTTATATTACTACATTTAGGTAATCCAAAGAATGTGGGTACTGATTATAATTTTAGCCTGGTAACTAGTAACTGCAACAGATTACATTTTAAAAGAAAGGCCGCACAACAGCTTAAACACACGTGCACACACCTGGACCCAGTCCATCCTGGGTTACATCGTGCACATGCGCCCGTTCGCGCGTCACAGGCCTCACTACCCCTGCACAGCGGGCACCTCTCCTGGCAGCCGTCGCCATAGTAACCGGGCTGACACTGGCGGTCGCAGCGTGTGCCGTTCCAGCCAGGTTCACAGGCAGCGCACAGCCCGTCAGTGGCAGAGCAAGGACGACCGTCTCTACAGTGACCACAGCTACGGGGCAAAGAGCCATATTTATAATCATATTAATCTTCCCTAAGTGGCTTCTGGGGTCATATATGTTAGCTCTACGTGTTAGCTCTACATTAGGTCTACATGTTAACTCTACATTAGCTCTACATTAGGTCTACATGTTAGCTCTACAGTTAGCTCTACAGTTAGCTCTACATGTTAGCGCTACATTAGGTCTACATGTTAGCGCTACATTAGGTCTATATGTTAGCTCTACAGTGACCACAGCTACAGGACAAAGATACATATTTATAATCATAATAATCCTCCCTAAGTGGCTTCTGGGGTCATATATGTTAGGTCTACAGTTAGCGCTACATGTTAGCTCTACATTAGCTCTACATTAGGTCTACATGTTAGCTCTACAGTGACCACAGCTACAGGGCAAAGAGACATATTTATAATCATAATAATCCTCCTCAAGTGGCTTCTGGGGTCATATTACGCTTTGTCATACGTGTGGGGAAAACAATACAATCACATTTCCATATATAGCATATATAGCATGTATAGCATGTATAGCATGTATAGCATACGAGTGAATGTGTTAGCCTTTGCTTCATTTGTGGCCCGCAGGCATTAACCTGCTTAATTGGTAATACGAAAGCATCTCCCTCATTCATGCAGTGGCTGAAGGAGGTGCTCTCCCTGTTACCCCTGGGAACATCTTTTCAAATAAGTTTACATTGATGTGGTGTTCTTTTGTTAACATTTGCCTTTCAAATTACTTTTAGTGGCCCGATTGTATAACTGCTAAAGTCAGTACATTTTAATAAAAAGTAATTTATTATGTAATTTTAATGGTTCCTATTCCCTGTAATTGTTATTTATGTATTTTATTTTATCTATTTTCTTATGTTAATGTTATAAGCGTTGGGAGGGTTGTGTATGGGTGGGGGGAGTTTATTTCTTGTTCCGGTTTGTATTGTTATATGTTGGAATTGAAAAACAAAACATACAGTTATTTAAAATACATTATAATCATAATCCTCATTTTCAGTAAACACACACACACACACACACACACACACACACACACACACACACACACACAATAAACACGGCAGCCTACCTCATGGCACACCCGCTGCCATACTGTCCGTCCTGACAGGGCTGGCTGCAGCGTACGCCCATGTATCCCGGGTGGCACACGCACGTTCCGACCAGCGGGTGGCAGCTGCCGTGCGCCGTGTCGCAGTCGCAGCGGTGGCTGCAGTCGTCCCCCCACCAGCCGTCCTGACAGTCGCACTGGCCCGAGCGCTGGTGGCACGGCGACAGGTGGCAG
This sequence comes from Forbesichthys agassizii, assembly GCA_026546735.1. Lineage (NCBI taxonomy): Eukaryota > Metazoa > Chordata > Actinopteri > Percopsiformes > Amblyopsidae > Forbesichthys > Forbesichthys agassizii. The sequence continues at coordinate 9,610 of JAODLL010036780.1, read as the reverse complement.
CGGCACGTCTTGCTGCACTTGGGCCCCCAGTGCCCAGCGCGACACCGGCACATGCCCGTCAACTGGTTGCACGCGGACCCCAGCGCTCCCACGTTGTTGCACGGGCACGGGGTAGTGCAGGTGGGGGTCCACCAGCCCTCGTCGCAGGTACAGTTGCCATGGGTGGGGTGGCAGCGCCCGTGGCGTGCGCACTTGCAGGAGGACTGGCATAGCGCCCCCCAGCGGTTAGAGTTGCACGTGCACTCGCCGCTGACGGGGTCACAGTGGCCGTGCGGGAAACATGGGCACACTTCACGACAGTCTGACGCCCAGAACTCAGCAGGGCAACCTGCCGTTGATAACATTATGGGACCTCTTGAGGTGAAGCAGCTCCCTCAATCATAGCATTAGCATGCCACAGTAATTAATCAGTGTGTGTTGCTTTAACACCACCTATATCTAGCATGTGTCAATCACTACGGTATGTAGGCTATGATAGATATGCTATTGTCATAATTTTTTTCCCAAAGTGATTAAATGAAGTAAGTAAAATGTATTAACTAGCACTTTAAACAATGAAAATTAGTCACAAAGTTATGTACAGTACATAAAAATATACACCGTATAAGACATGAACCTATACAACTCATACAAGATGTGCTCATAAAATACAGAAAACAAAAAATAATCAACTACTGTATGTCAACGCCTGTTGTCAAAAGCCAAAAAAGAAAGGTGGGTTTTAAGAAGAGATATAAAAACATAAAACTAAAGGTAGTCCAAGGAGCAGACCTTGCTCAAGGGTACTTATAAGCAGGCCATCTTCGGGGCTCGAACCAACGACCTTGCGACTATTAGTCAAACAAGAGGGTCCTAAATCATTAAATGAAACAGTGCACGTTGCTTTAACACTACCTCTATTTACATGTGACAATCACTACGGTATGTAGGCTATGACAGATATTACAATTATTAATAATTTTATCTAAGGTATAACAAGGTGAAGATGTTGCTCAAGGTCATAGGTAGACCAACTCTGGGGCTGGAACCAATGACTACACTGTTGTGACTCACGTGTTGTACAGTGTGCCCCGTAGTAGCCTGGGGGACAGCGACACACTCCGGGATACACACACAGCTCGTCAGCCCGGCAGGCGAGCTCGCCCTCACACACCGCTATAGGAAACAGAAATCACACCACAGCCTGTGAACTGACCCATGGCTAGCATGGCATGGCCAGGCATGTGTCTGCCTGGGTGTTGGCACTCACGTATGGTGCAGTCCTTCCCATTGGGTCTCCATCCAGTGCAACACACCAACGTGGACGAGTCCCTGGTCAGATGGGCGTGTGAAACCATGAGTGAATAAATAGAATCATACTCATAAATAGAGTCAAACTGTTATAGGGGCATAGGGGCTCCTGTATGCACATCCATTACAGCCTGGCTATTATAATACACATACAAACCTGTTAAGTACTACTAAGTATGTACACAACACAGATGACTTATTTAAAAACTGTTGTTTTGGAATGAGACACCCAGTTTACTGTTGTGCTCCTCAACCAGTCCCTCTATTGTTAAATGCTTGCTTCTGTAATCGGCTGGCACTTGCTTGACGAAACAGTACCAAGTGTTGTTCAGACAGTCAGTGGATAGTACCTGAGGTTCTGGCAGACGTTTTTCCCATTCGGGTCTAGGACCTGTGTGGTGGCCCGGGAGCAGAACAGCAGCACCAACACGGATGTCAGGAGAGGCTCCATCTCCTCACCGGTCCTGAACTAAACCCAGGGACCGACCCAAACTCCCGGTGGTCGCTGGGTCCACCGATAGCCTTCCACCCTCAAGCCAACTCTTTATTTGATTTGCTTCTTCAATCTGTTTCAAGCAGATCTCCTCCCAAGTTGAAAAAGGAACAATGGGAGGGAGTTCTGCTCCCTATCCTCTACCCTGTTCACCCCTTCCTCTGGGGGGGGGGGGGGGGGGGGGGCCCCCCCCCCCCCCCCCCCCCTCTCTCTCTCTTTTAGTCAGCTTACAGTATGGCCAAGTGAGCATTGAGATGTCCTGGCCCTTAGGCTCCCTTCCTCTTCTCATTTCCTGGGAACGTCAGAGTCGCTTCCTCCCATTCACTCAGATGCACTATACTTTTTAAAGATTCTCCTACACACACACACACACCCAGGACATACTGCATTGAATAGTTATGTGCAGTACTTTTACGATAACTTGTTTTCTATGGCTGACTGGAGTCTCAGAAAAAAGTATATATATATTTGTACAAATTTTCAACAATATCCCTTTACTTGACAAGAAATTTCTTCAAATCACCACAAATCTGCTAGTGAAACATGAATATGATTCCATTGCAAATGAACTAGCGTAATGTGCATGCAATGTCATTTTCTAGTTTGGAATTTAAATAATCTTTGGCCTTGGTAGGAATATGTATTTGGGTTGAGTAGTCTGACCCTAATAATATAATAACTGTAGTTATCAGAGATCTTATATTTCATCAAATAACATGAAATTCAGACCTGCGTATGCAACTGATATTTTTTATTTATTTTTTTCAACACAAAACATTTCCATTAAAACATGATTAAAAAAATAATGTAGGAAAATAGTGTGTGATAAGATGTACATGCTATTATCACCAACAACAATAAACAGAATGCCATTGGTCTGTTCCTTTTATGCCTGCTGGTATTCTTTTACAGTTCTGAAGTTTGACATCCTTTACGATCAACTGATTAAAACAAATTCATGTAGACATGAGCACGCATTACAAATGCCTTGTGCACATATACACAATGTATTAAGATTAACAGAGCGAAAATGTGTAATTCACAGTGAAAGAGTTTTGTCAGAGTGCATTTCCTACCCACATGTGGGCACGGGCATTACCAAAGCTGCTTAATAGAGGAAAAAGGTTTAGTAACCTCACTCACCGTTAAGCTAAACACTAGGATAATATTTTAGTTAAAATAATGCCCTCGTGTGGCACACAACTGTAATTCAGTATGGGTACTATTTTAAAGTACCTTTTGGTAAGATCTTTGGTTTAGAATTTTTTTTTCTAAAGCTATACAAAATTATATAAATATAGATTTCATGGATACATATAAATCAACAACTTCCATATGATACAGAAAGGAAATGTTTCTTATGTCATTGAGAACTTTACCTATAAAAGAATCCTTATTGGCGATGGTGTAAAAAAGTATTCCCCCTTCTACTGTTTAAGAATGCTTATACAGTAGACCCTCTAATAAGTAATTAATAAGCAAATCCTTACTTAAGAGCAGTCTAAGTACGAGTGAATGTAAAATACTAAATAAGAAAAATAGAGCAAGGTGAGGTATTTGTTCTCAAAGGGTTAAATGTTTTACCGTGAAGATAGGAATAATGTCTTACACAGTCATCATTTAAGGGTTAATACTGGGACACAAGGGCTGCAATTGGCCCAGTTCTGGCAATAGATTATTGGGCTAAAGCCACATATTGACAGTAGATAGTATGATTCTTGGGCTAAAGCCACATATTGACAGTAGATTGTATGATTATTGGGCTAAAGCCACATATTGACAGTAGATAGTATGATTATTGGGCTAAAGCCACACACTGACAGTAGATAGTATGATTATTGGGCTAAGGCCACACACTGACAGTAGATAGTATGATTATTGGGCTAAGGCCACACACTGACAGTAGATAGTATGATTCTTGGGCTAAGGCCACACACTGACAGTAGATAGTATGATTCTTGGGCTAAGGCCACACACTGACAGTAGATAGTATGATTATTGGGCTAAGGCCACACACTGACAGTAGATAGTATGATTATTGGGCTGAAACCACATATTGACAGTAGATAGTATGATTATTGGGCTGAAAACACATATTGACAGTAGATAGTATGATTCTTGGGCTAAGGCCACACACTGACAGTAGATAGTATTTACAGACAGGTGAAAAGTGGCCTGGATCAGACAATACACCTCTGAGAGCACAGCCCCATGCAGGTCTGTAGGAGCGTTTAGGCTCAGGGCGACGGCTGTAACTCCGCCTCTCCGCTAGCTTCAGAGTCTTCGATGATCTCCCAGGTGGAGGCGGAGCTACTCACGTGGGCAGAGATTCGGCTGCCGCTGCCAGACCGTGTCAGGAACCCAAAGCTACAGGCAGCCCAGATACAGGTGTAAGGTCAATGCTCGTCATAAAGGTTTTTTAGTTCCATTAGTTAGATTCATATTCTTACAGTGTTCTGTGAGATGGCCATGAATGAGTGATTAAAGGAGTATCAATGTGAAACCAGAACTAGCTATCCAGACAGAGAAAGAGAAAGTTCAGCACACCAAATCAAGTCAGTACCATTTGTCCTTAGTCTACTGAGAAACATTGAGCCAGAAGTCTTGCCCATCTTTATTCTATATAACGCATTAGTCACACTGCTGGAGGTGTAGATATCTACAAGTAGGTGCAGGATTTATCTCCATGAGAGGCATGCTGCCACTATGTAAATACGGTTTAGATATACAGTATGCAACAGCATTACCACACACTCTAGATCCTAAATAGAAACAGAAACCACTATACAAACTGACTCAAAATCTTCCCGTCGCCACTACCAACAAATAAAAGTACAGTTCTGTACATTGATATCACGTTCTTGCTATAATTGGATATTATTTGTATTTTTTCCAGACTTTTACTTAAAAAAACTAAGTTTAAACTGCGAAAGTGGAAATTGTACTCACAGATTTTGAATGCGGGATTCAGCAGGTTTTTCCTGTGCGGCATCAGTCTCGGTCTGTTCAAATAGTGGCCCTTTTACCTCCTCATCACTGCAATAGAGACAGCGTTGTACATCATAAGGACCACAACACTTTCACAAACAGGGTACCATTACATTTCACTCAAATAGCAATGCTTGAAAACGTCAAAATTTGTAATTGCAGCTGACGAGGATGTGCTCAGGCGCATCACCTGCTGCATTCATCCACAGGGATGCCCAACATCTTGGATTTGATGCGAGTTCTCTGTTTCTTGATGGTGGCGCGCACCGCATCCAACAGGAAACCTGGACACCTCTCATCGTTAAGGATCTCACTGGGTAAACAAAACACACATGCACCCATGTGCGAAGATGTGAGATAAAAACATCAAGCTCTAGAAAAACGGGAACGATCCGGTCAATGGTGACTTTTCAGCGTTGTCCCACACTCACCTCTGATAGTAGTTCAGCTCCTCCTGGACCAGGAATAGGTTGGCTTTGAGCTCATTCCTTTCATAGAGCATTTCACGCACCTCCTTTTTAGTGAAACAGGGCTGATCTGAGTCTCTCTTCTCTTCTCTTGTGCCTGTTGCTTCTGACTTCTGACAGGGACTGGCCTGGGAGAGAAGACACCCATTCAGGTCCGATTGCAAGGCTTACACAAACACACTGCTCAAACCTTCAAATTAATTTACAGTGTTGAGATTAAGGTATAACCTACTGTGCTGTACTAACCGTAACCTACTGGGGATGTGTCATCACAATAGAAATCATGGACACAACTGAAACATTTTTATTTAAATGCCAGTGTTCTGCCAATTTGAGAAAAAAGTCAAATGATGATGTATATGTCATTAATTTCTTCTCTGTGAACATGATACAGGTAGAACGTTTGTGTTCATATTCATAGATGTATTTCTTCATGAACATATGAATGCATGCACGCGTACACCACGCACGCACGCACGCACGCACGCACACACACACACACACACACACAGAGAGAGAGCTCCTAGCCTCCATACAGGGTTGCTTGTGTTGGCTTTGTCCAGCTGTGACTGGAGGGCTTCTATCTGCTTGTCTTTCTCTGTGAGGTCGGCCTCCATGTCTGTTTTCCTCTCCACGCTGCTCTTGAGCTGGGCCTGCATCACGTTCTGCTTGTGTCTCAGCTCCCCATTCATCTTCATGAAGCGCTCCAACTGCTCCTGGAGCTGCAAAGCAAATACATATAAATAAATAGGTAGGAGTAAATAGTCAGTTAGGAAATGACTGGACTCTTATAATAGCTATTGCAAGCTATGTGTTAGCTATATTTGTAAGATAATACACTTACAGATTCACCAGATATCTCCTCACATTTAGCTGTGCGAGTTGAAAAAAGAATCTAATACTTCTGCACAGCCCTGCATGGCTCCGTAAAAAAACAGAAACATAAACAAAGTGGAGAACACCACTCACATCAACAAAGCCGCAGCATTGCTCTTTGCTTCACAGTGTTTCGATGTGTGGTGTGTGTGAGCAGTGTTCGCCTTATTGTTTATGTTGCTCTTTACGGAGCCAGGGCTGTGTAGAAGTACCAGATTATTTATTCAACACGCACAGAGAACAGTAAACTAGTGAAATGCAAGGATATTTGGTGAACTTGACTAAACGTTTAATTACCTTACAATAGTTGACTATACCATTATATCGACAAACATGTTTTATGTTTGGAGGAGAAGGGAAAGAACATGATTATGTGACTATGATGGTAGTAATGTCAAAATATTTAAAATTCAGCTAAACTACGTATATTACGAATTACTAATTTACGTCGCTTCGGATAAATATGTCTGTTAAATGCTGTAAGTGTACAGTAAAATGTAAATGTACAATAAAAGAGCAACATACTAAATAAAGTTATAGTTGACTTCACAGCTAGAAAGTTTTGTTTACAGCTAGAAAATAGTTACAATGTATAGGAAAACAGGTAAAAACACTGTGTTCATCTGTACACAGCCATTGTTTCACCTGACTGCGTTGGCATGGCGCCGTTATAATGCAAATATATTTGCATAATAGCCTTTTCTAGTGCTTAGAATGACAACATAATGGCCAAGATATACATGCATTTACTGTTTGATACGGTGTATACATAATAAACACATGTGGCTGCTCTGTCTAGAAGCAACATTTGACCAACCCTCTGGGGTGCCCCTGACACGCTCCAATACTGGTGTCAGACATTGAGCCAGTGACATTTGGGCTTGAAGGCAAGCCACGCAGAATTGTGTGCAGTAGTTATATTTCTAACTGCGGCTGGGAGCAGTCCAGACATTCCATACGTCCTAATCTGACTGACGACTGCAGAAGGGGAAGGAGTGAGACAAGAGTGGCACTCATTTCACGGTGATGGTGTGGTTTGACTACCAGGCATACCATTTGAGCAAACAAAATAATTTGCTTAGTTGATTGTGTGCTGTTCCCCAACTTTCTACCATTCACTCAAGTAACAAAAAGTAGGCAAAATAGCACTAACACTACTACTACTGGCTGTCGTTTTATTTTATAGATCAGCAGTTAAATCAATGCAAATCATACATTGTTATACTGTGATACAGTATGCACATACAAGTACTGTAGGAACACAGACATAAACAAGCCATAAAATGGAGAATGGAAAAATTGCCTGAACTTGTCCTGAACTTGTCCTGACTCAAAGGTGTGGCTCAACCAATGGCACGTAAATACTATGTCAACAGGGCTTCACTGATTAAACAAAGTCATTTTAGCCAAACAGCAAGCTTTTAGATACAGTTGTTGAGATATCCCTGAAGTGAATGCAAGCGTGTGTATGGCGTGAATAAGCGAAAATGAAAAAGACATGAACTTGGCAGTAATAAAAGAGGATTTCTTTCTTTCTTTTTTGCATTTAGACGCAGTGCCACTGAACTTTGTAACCACACCTACAGCAAATAGGCCTATGATCACATGCATTTCACTTGGTTGAACCATAAAATATAAACCCATTAAGTAATGTAAATGTATTTCTGCTTACATCTAGGTATAATAGTCAAATCAGGATAAAAACTCATTCCTACACATTACAATAAAAACAGTAGCTCAAATTGCATTGCTATGCTGCTTGAATGGGCCTTTGACTGTTTAGCAGGGGTCCAAACTTCTTCAAACTTCCAGTGGACTCGTAAGCACGTCCCCTCTTTAATTCCACACATTTTCTAAAATTCTGACACCCTGGACCGGTTTCAACTGTCAGGTTACAGGAATTCTTTAATTTAACGATTCCTTGAATGAGACAGCTGTCTGCTGCAAATGAGCACATTTTCAAACATGCGTAGATCTTTTGCACTAGAGTCGACTAGTCCTTTTCCCCAGTCTCTGGTATGAGAAGTTTGTGAATCCATCTATTACACACTCTATCCTGGCAAGAGACACTGTGCCCACTGAAGAGAAATAGCCTCTCGGCGTGGAACAGTGCTTACTGAGTTATAAGCTTATTTTGGCTCCGCCGCTAGCCAACAGTATATTCTTGGCATAGGATAGGATAGGATGTGCTGCGTGGGTTTGATCCTTACGTAAAACTTTTGCTCTCTGTTAAGCAGGTGCACTCTAGATACCAATCTAACTGCCTCATTAATATGGCACTGTGTCCTATCTGTCACACAATCCCATAGGAAAGACTGCAATGGAACGTGGATAACTGGTGCAGTGTATGTATGAAGAGGTGCTGCACCACGCATGAGCACTGGTGCAGCACCAGTGGTTAGCATCATGCTCGCTAACGTCAGTGTGTGTGTGTGTGTGTGTGTGTGTGTGTGTGCGTCTACTTACTGCTTCCACCTCTTTGGAAATGATGCCAATCTCCTGAACTTTTGCCCTCAGCTGGTCCCTCTGTTTGTCCACTACCTCTTTCAGTTTCAACATTACCTCCCTCTCCTGCTTCTGGATACGGTCTGAGACACGCACGCACGCACGCACACACACACGCACGCACGCACACACGCACGCACACGAACCAGGCTAGGCTTGAGTCTATTGCAACGTAAAAGCAGAAACATTTACATTTACGGCACTTGGCAGACGCTTTTATCCAAGGCGACTTACATGTAGTACATTAGTCAGTAGTTGGACAGGTCGTATACCAGCAATTATAAGCAACCGCTATTCTAAATAGAACAAATGCAGCATAATGTCATTATACCTATTACCACATAGTCAAACATATAAAGTGCAGTAGGTAATGGCCTAGCTACTAAAGTTCATACACATTTTTAAAATGTTTTTATATATAAATAGTGAGATAAGAGCATGAGAAGTAAGTGCAGGACTTAATTAGGAGTGCTAAGAGATGGGGAGGTCGCTTGTCAGACCAAACATCTATTCAGAAAATAACTCTATATTAGTATAAATGAAAAACAGTATCTATAAAAATGTAATATATCATTACGTAATTTTCCAAAAAGATGATTATAATCCAATGTGAAGAGAAAACTTTTAAAGTGACAGCATACTATTGCAGACATGGTAGCTGGTACATATTGATAAATATACATTATTTCATAAAGTCAGAAAAGCATCTTAAAGGGTCACTGTACAATGCGATTTAAGTCTCACATGACAGGGGAGTCCAACTACGGCTGTAGTAGGCTACAGAAGATACGAAGACATGTAGAAATGTCATATGTAGAGAGAAGCAATGGCTGGTGCCTAGCAACAAACATAACTGGTGCAGACCCATCAAGATCCCCAGGAGTATACCTTCATGAACCCCCTTCAAGACCCCCAGCACCCCTACCTTCATGAACCCCCTTCAAGACCCCCAGCACCCCTACCTTCATGAACCCCTTTCAAGATCCCCAGG
>JAODLL010036769.1:0-21963 GCA_026546735.1 Forbesichthys agassizii | reverse complement strand
TATTGTCACGTTGTTCCTTATGATGTGTGTTTTTGAGTTTGTTTAGTTAAATTAAGTTTAGAAAATATTAAAGAACGAGCCAAGGGCTCGTGGCTGTTTTTCGTTTCAACGTTGTGTTTTTCGTTTGCTTGCACTCGCCTCCAACACCGCATCGTCACATGTGTTTTGATTTGTATGGTTATAACTCACCTACATCACACATCTACAGTACAGTGGAGGAAATAAGTCACATCAACAATATTTGTATTAAAGTGCAGCCATTCACATGAAATGTATTGTGCAATAAAGTGATATTGCGCAGGAAAAGTGTTGAACCCTGTAATGGTCATTTATTTAAATTGATACGAAGAAAGTAATCTCTCACAGTGTTCAGGTGGGCTTTTGGCTCATTCTTCTACTAAATATTAAAGATTGCAGGATGAATATTCAGTTCCTTCCGCAATCATTCCATTTACGTTGTAGTCTGGTGATTGATTGGGGCATTCCAACACCTTCATTTTCTTCCTCTGGAAGCATTCTGCTGTGCGTTTTGGATCGTCATCGTCGTGGTGGATGGACAAAGATTCTTCTCCACAGTTTTCAGGTACATGGGCCCATTCATCTTCTCTTTGGTGATCATTCATCCTCCGTTTGATTATTTGTATTCCGCCAGAATCATGAGAGGAGAATCAGCCCAATACTGTCCCATGATGTTCAACCTCTAAACTTTATTTTCAGGTTTCTATGCAGTAATTTCTCTTCTAAGCATGGAGCATTGTATTGCTTCTCTCATCTCACCAGTGCATTCTTCCGGTAATGTTCAGGCTTCTCCAAATGTTGTCAAGCTTCAGCATGCCTTTTATCCAGTCTTCCAACGCGACTGAGTGCGTATACTGTTTTCTCTAGCGACACTATTCAAGAGGTTCACGTCTCTTGGACTACTCCTCGGACTAGCTTGTCAGACATCTCGTCATGCTCCTCTGCGTGGCTGGTTGATGATGTAGAGATGTTCCTGCCACTTCCCAAAATGTGTTTATAGAAACATTTAGGATATAAGAAATACATTGGTGACAGTGTCATGCATGCATTTATAAAACAGTCTTGTTGCAAATGCCTGGGAGAGCTCTTTGGCTATCATGGGGTGTTTATTGTGTGACAACGTGGTGATACATCAGTTGTATACTTGCATTGAAAGTAAATAACTATTTTTGAAAGAGTGAAAATGAAATAACCAACAAGCACTAACCCAGCTGTAAGGGATGAATATAATAAACAGTAGATGCACATTGTAGTCAGGCGGACCACCTGTGTATGTGCATGTGTGTGAGTCTGATTCCGGAAAGTCCCTCACTGACTAGGAGCATATGGCTCGCAGATTAAGGTATTAAATTGTGATGTAGGGGACTGACAGATCTGCTAATTGATTACCTTCACCCTTAAAATGGCAGCACCTTAAAACTTCCAATCCTATTCCATTTTGTCATCCTCATTTGTCCTGGTTTTTACCACCAGGACAAATCATTTGAATAACATTAGCATGAGGTCCTATATTCATAATTAATGAGGCTGCCCTTTTAGCCTGCAGACCAGGATTTTGCATTAATCTCATCTTCACACTGGTGTATGTGCTCACCGTGAAATGACAGACATTTTCACATACAAGCAAAACACCCAGAGCGTGTGCATGTTACGGGCTAATGCACCAACATTTGTGAGACCGATTGGAGTGCAGTCATGAAAACCAGTATGATTCCATACTGAAAACATTTAGTTAACACTTCTGCTGTGCACACTCTGTTTTTTGGACTTTGTTGTTTGATTTAGTCTTGCGATATACTGATGACCCCGTGCGCGGTTACACATACTGGCATCCACACGCAGCCCCTTCGCAAAAGATGTCACATTCGCGAGGGCGCATACGGAGTTAGTTAGCCTACACTAAAGTATTCTCACCTTTGGGAAAGGGGTTCGGCTGGACGACGTAGAGGAACGCATGGACCATGTGAAATAGGACCCCCATCGCCCCCGGTTCAAAGTATGCGTGTGTGTCGTACACTGCTGACGGAACAAAACCAAAATCCAACGCCTCCACGGGCGGCGGGGAGCGCTTTCTGGAAATGTCCGAGTGAGTCTCTCCGAGGTCCCCATCTTGTCCCTGCTTGCTGCCCGAGGACCCCCAGCAACCTACAATCAATACGAGCCACGTACTCCACAGCATGGCTTCGAAAAGTCCAGCTATTGAGAATACAAAATCAATCAAAGGAAAATAAAAATAACCCTTTAAAATGTCGCCCAATTCTACAGCATAGGGGATGAGATGAGAAGGGTTGTTGACGTGAGACAACACCTGTCTCTCAGCGGTTTATACGTTTAATTCCAATACAGAAGAGGAGTCATCTGAACAAAAATAAAATACATAAAAACTAAGTTTTCAAAATAACCAACAACCCAGGATGCTGCTGCGTTCGCTCCCGTTGTTTTGACAAGAATGCATGATAATAAACATCTCCCCGGAGACAAACCCGCTCAGAGTGTAGCCTATACTCTAATCCGACGACCGGCAATTCACATGCGTGTTCACGTCAATCCGAGAGTGCGCACGTTTTTAGCTTGGCGCGTCCTTGCAGCTGGTCACGGTCTTATCTCTTTCATGCATGGAGGACTGTTCCTCTCCTCTGGTCATTTCATCTCGAATTAGGCTGTCATTCACATGTTGTTGGTTGTGATATCAGCACTTCAACACACAACTTTGCATGTTATCATATAACCTAGCACACGTTGAAATATAAGAGATGGCAATGTCAACAGATCACTGAGTGCATTTAATTTTTGCTGATGCCCTCTTTTAACACATCTTACTGGGTGGCCATTAAAAAAAACACAAAAGAACGCACAGAAATGTATTAATAAGCAATACCCATGAAGCACAAAATCACAGAGTACATCCAGAAGTCCAATAAAGAAGGCCCTGTGTTTGAACAGGCGTTGAGAGGCCACCATCAACTGCCCATTCAGGGGAAACAGCACTGCAGTGTTAGCCAGCATACAGAACACTCATCTATAGGGACTCTTTTGAAATTCCCATTCCTGCACAGTGTCTATGACAGGCCTGCAATATCAGGTATCACTGTAGACTGAAAGCATCAACCTTACATACACCTGGGCTGGTATTCACAATGCATCTTATCTTACCGGTAAGAGTACTCCTAAATCTCAATAAAAGTTCCTAACTAAAAGTTACCTCTTAAATTCTATTCACAAAACTGCTGAGACCAACTTTCACTAAGGAATTTAAACAACTTTTAAGCTAAGAGAAGGGGTGGGGTTGACCCTGTTGCTATGGATGATGCCATGTTTCATGAACAATGATTGGCTGATAGGGGATGGGTCTGTCAGTGAATTCATGGGCTTTGTCTGTCAAAAATAGCAGTTGGCTTCAATGGCAGCTACAAAAATATATCTACATGCTCATTATTCCAACTTTAAGTATATAACCATTTATTTTTATTATAATGTGGTGAGCAATTTGTAGAATGTGAGGATGATGACATAAAAACTACATTGTTGAATATGGGTTTGTTGTAATGGTGCCCTAACACAAATAACCAAATTAGTATTACAAATAATACCAGAAGGACTCTACTCCAACGCACTTGAACAAATTAGCCATTCATTAAATTGCAAATATAAATATGGAATTTAAATGCAACACAAATCACACATGAACACAAGGAATTCTGGGAAAGGGGGGGGGCTTATCTTTGTAGCTATTGTTCCACAAATGTAAAATCTCTGACTGCTCATCTGTCATAGGGTTCTAGAACCGGTCTCATGGAACAACCAATGAGTGTGATCATCTCTGGTGGCATTTGCATCAGTAGTCAAGAGGACTCCTAATATTTCAGATATAGGAGCTACTTTTAGTGCTAAAACGCTTTGTGAAATAATCTCAAAGAATTTAAGTGTCCTAAATTTAGGACTGACACGCCCATTATTTTTTAACAGTTTCTCCTAAATCGGCAAGTTAGGAGCTACTGTACTTTTAGCCTTAATATGCTTGGTGAATCCCAGCCCTGATGTTCAGCTCCATTCAAAGTCACACAGGTTATAAAAACAACATTCTTGTTTTATTCTTTCCCTGTACAATGTCTTACACAGATGGGTTGTTCATGAAAAATTAGACGAGATTAAATAATTATTCTGCGTAATGCTTAAGAGGTGTTACGCATTAATGCGTGCACATAAACTGTACTTGCATTGCACACACACAATATTCCCACCTTCTCTATATCATACTATTGATCTTTTGCCCATTTGCAAAATAACAATCATGACCAGGTAACTATACAACAGATTAAAAGTGGCAAGAGTGTTTGGACTCTTTTCACAGAAGTGGCATAGCACCGTACACCTGCCTCTAATAAAGAGGGAACATGTTTGATTTTAGATGCGTCACGAGAAAGGTATGACAATTCAATGGTGTTGTCACTTTACCACCACCCAACTGCATTCAGTGACACATCTGTGTTAAGCTTCCTTACCTAGCTACTGTATATGAACTATTCATTTGATTAACTAAACAGCAAGTTACCTCTTTAGAGCTGCCAAATGAACTGTGGCTATGACAGACATTTGATGGGTGCTGGTACATTTGCAAAAAGGCATTTCATATAACTTATGTTCCCACTTGAATTTGGTTATGTATTTAAGTGGTGTATTACCAATAGTGTGTCACTTTTTAGACTTCTAAACTCACTGATTTGATCTAACCTGCAAAACCTTTTATTTTTTCTTAATACCATTTTTAATCATTCTTCATTTATTAAATAAACCAACGCTTAGAGAAGTGGTGAAGCAAGACACCGACATAGAAATGACACACACCACGAAGTCAAGCTTACACTAACACACAATTCTCTATATCACATTTTTCTTCCCACTGTAATGAAAAAACAAGCTTTATATTGATGTAGTCATGGTGATTGCAGGCATCGTGCTTTGATTGGGGCTAGAAAAATTAAGTGTATTGTTAAAAAGCTTATAATAATAAAAGAAAAAAAAAAAGAAACCAAGATGAAATATCCTCCAGGCAATATTCCCCTTAGAAAAGGAGAAGGGACTTCTAACGGCGATTCAATGTCAAAATATTGAAATGATACAGTTAGCATTGTGCCTTTAGCCTCGCGAGATTACCTTTCATTTCATTTCTCAGTCTGGAACCCCACAATACAAAAGTGTTTGCCGTCTAACTAGACTACAACCAACAAACCAACAAACCTGGTTGGCTGGCCGAAGACAACATCAGCGCATGTTATACGTTTTCGTTTCCACCGGCACTCTAGCATGTTTATCAATCTGAGATAAATGTAGGTTATCCAATCACATGAAAGAGAATTTGATTGAAATATATTAGCACAGCCTTCATGGCATATGCGTTTGAATTGAGTTCCAGACCGATTTTTGTGCTGAAATTACATTTACGGTCACAAGATCAGGATGGACTCTCGAGGCTATTGTGATGTACCCATGAAAGCCAAATATAGTAAACTATGCTGAGAAGAAACATTCACAAGGATGTTTTTTTGTATCATTTTAGCTCACATTTTGTCAAATGTAAACAACCTACTTCAAAGTAACTTTACATTATTACCAAGTGTTTCCACAGTATAGTGTAATATGACATGGCAAGCGTTTTAGAGACTGTGACAGTTCGAGTGTTAACTTCCTCAGCTTAAGCTTATCTTTTATATAAAAATCACTGACTTTGTAAAAACATTTCTCAGGATGTTTGAGAAAACCTTAAAAATTAAGACTTTTTTTTGCCATTTTAGGAAGTAAACTAAAACAACCCGCAGGTGATAAAGTGCTCAGCCGACACGTGATTGTGCTATTGAACGCTACATCGCACAGTCCAGCTGTAACATTAGTAAAATCACGCAGTGACGCCATCACGGAACACCATGTCCTTGTGGGCTTACGGAACCTTTCCACCACAATATGAGCCCGGATCAAAATCACTACCTAGAAAAACAGAAACAGAAAAGGTGACCGGCCTCTCCAGTTGTTTGTCCGATATGGCCAATTGATACTCTTTATCAATGGGTCAATCAATCAATCAATCAATCAATGGGTGCCTTCAAAGGTCAGTAATAAATATCAATAAATACTCCCGGGGTCGACGGCAGAGGGAGTCCTGTCCCGGTCGTGCCAGTTGACCCCTGGTCTGATCCCTGAACCTTGCGCCCCAACCCGGGCGACTGTGGTGCGTCAGTCTATGCGGTTTCCACAGATGGTGAAGCGGTCTATTTCTAGCAAGTCCTTCTTGGACGCCCTGTGCTTGAGCATCTCCCCGTCTAGCCCTGCGTCGGCCGCGCCGACGGCTTTGTCGTCTTCCTCATCGTAATCGGGCGTGGTCAGGAACGTGTCCGAGTCACTGGGGCGCAGAGCGGGGGAGGGGCTCTCTGCCGCGCGCACGCTGTGGGAAGGCACCGATGCTGACGGGATGCCTCCTTTGTCCGCTACGGGGTCTGCTGGAGAGTAAGTTAAGTAAGTAACATTTATTTATATCGCAAATTTCACAGATAATAATCACAAAGTGCTTCGAAACTGTAGGGGAATACACAGCAATAGTAAATACATGACGGCACATGACACAAATAAATAAGCAAACAAAAGCAAATAAACAAACAGAAATACACGTCAGACCGGCCTCACCACCCTACAGTCTAACTAAAAGCTTCCTTAAATAAAACAGTTTTCAACTGTTTTTTTTTAAAGTTTCCACCAAGAGAGCCTCCATAGTAATATACATATTAAATACAAAGCTATCATTTGTGTATATAGGAAGATACACCACAAGGTATAGAAAAGGTTACAGGTCAAATATGAAAAAAAAAAAATTTCCTTTTTTTTCGCAGTTTGTCTAGGCTGAATCTTCTCTAGAAGATGCAGAAGATACAAAACTAGGCTTAGATTAAAGTTACAAGGGAGGTAACAGAGCGAACTAAATAGTTAGTACAAAGTACTATTGTTTGTTTGTCCGTTTAACCGGGAAATCTGAAAAGTGTAAATCCATCCGGTCATGATGTCGGGTGAAAATAATTCCCTCCAAGCAGAAATTGTATTATAATAAATATGCTTAGAGTTACATTTAGACAATTTTCCATTAAAACTTGTACGTTACTTGCATTCACTAAACCCTAATACCAGAAACGTAGCTTCTGATATCCGGTTACTTGTTTCACACACCAACAGAAACGCTGGGGTGTGTGTGTGTGTGCACGCGCGTGTGTGTGTGTGCGTGCACGCTACCTTGCTGTGGGGGCATGTGAGTGTGTTTGGTGCGGTGCGCCCTGGAGTTGCCGCGGCTCGATACGATGGAAGGCGGGGGGTTAAAGAGCTTCTCTTCCATGTTGGCTTCTTTGACGAACATACACGACCACCCCAGGACAATGATGCTGTTCAGCACCTTCAGGGAAATCATCCTGCACATGCACGCACGCACGCACGCACACACACACACACACACATGATTAGAGTGCTGCAGGATTATCACTATGAGTTGATAGAACAGTAAGTTAATGCTTCAATATTTACCCCAAATAGAACAGCAACACACACATAACAGACAGAGAGCCCTGGATCTTCACTGAGCTGGTCACTACTCTGATCAACTGAAAAGAAAACACACACACACACATTAATATTAGCTTTATGCTAAAGAACACACAATTGACCGATCCCAAGCCCCGCCCCCTTTCGCCTGTCCTCCAATCAAATTTTAGAATTTTTTGAACAGTCTATTTTCCTGGAACAGCTTGCTGTTTTGTCCAGCCCAGAGCCTTGGAAAGAGAGTCAAGCTATCGCCGTTCACTCCAATGGACCGTTTTTTTCACAGCAATGGCAGATTGTGGAGCCTCAAAACAGTTCCCGGAAGTTAGCCGCAAATACTTAATGTATATTATATTCTAACTGTAAATAGGTGCATTTATTGACTACTAGTTACCAAAAAATGTAGTTATTATCTGTATATCGATTCAAATAGCCCACTAAGCACTTCCTGGAATTGTTTTGCCTCTCCATGAACGTGATTGTTGAAAATGTCAAATTTCCGTCGCCGCAACTCTCTCTCTCCGTGGCTCTGGTCCAACCTAGTCACAGTAAAAAGGTTGGACAAGTGAAAGGGGCGGGGCTTCGAATCAGTCAATTGTACCAATGCTGAGAGCAAAATGTATGCAAAGAGACTGACCAACAGGGCTAAGGGAAGAGGAATGAACCCCATCCGCCTGGACACAGAGTCGCTGTAGTCTGTGTAAGCCTGGGGACGTTAACAGGGAAGCGTAGACAAGGTCAATAATCAATAATCAGCGTCATATCACTTACGAGGTAATGCGCTGCCGTCACTTACGTTTTTCTGGCGGCTGCTGACCAAGTCGAAGGCGAGGCTCGCCCTGTACTCGCAGTACACCTGTAGACGCACGGTGAGTTTGACGGACAACAGAACAGTCACATGGTTATCTTGCATTTGAAATGCATTATGTCCAGTCAGCGTTTACTTGTGGTCTGTATGAACTGGATGAGGTCATAGGTTACACTACTGCATAACATGTTGCTTTGTCGACTACAGAGTAAACGTATCCTGGGTAGCATGTGAACCACACCTTATCGTTTAATGCTGTTAATGGCTGAATGTATTAAACACGTTACAAACTCTAGGTTAAATCACAGTATATGACGGCACAGCATTGAGGCAGAGGGGAAGACCTCTGCCTCATGGCGGACCATGATAAATGATTAGGTTTAGAGACACACTGCATTTGTGTGTGTGTATGCGTGAATGTCACAGAGGTAAGGGGCAACTCTGATGTAAGTGGACTGTTTTTTAACACATATAGGGGATAATCTATTCCCTATGCAGCTGGCTTCTATTGCATAACCATAGTAGCTCAATACACCTTAAGCAAATGAAAAATGAAATATGAATGAGGTGTGAATATAACCATTCACCAGCATCTACTGCCATCTACCCTGCCCAGTGTGCGTGTGTGCGTGCAGTAAAAAAACCAAAAAACCTTTATGTAGGAAGTGGTAAAAAGGATGAACAGAAATGGAAGCCAGTAACCTGGACACATAAGATTTCCCTAATAACCTTTCAATGCAAAGTTTACACACACACACTATGCAAAACACTCACATCAGCACTGATGTCATTAAATTTTGTGATGAACGCATGTTTGACAATGTCCACAGCAACCTCTGAGGCTATCACCATGGCGACGTCAGGAAACAGCACCCACAGGTGGTCTGTCGATCAGATTAAAAATAGCAGTGAGATCACCCGTCGTCACAGATACACGCGTGTGAAGCAGTGAATCAGCATTACTGAGGCCTTGCCACGTTTCTGACAGACTTAGTTGGGGGTGGAGCTCTGGAGGGTGACATCCTGTTGGCATCCCAACTATGCCAACTCTTCATTCTGTGACGTGATTCAATTCTTACCAGGGTTCCATGAGAACTGCTCCATGTTTCTCAAACAGACAATGAGGAGGAGGATATAGTTGGTGAACCTCTCCTTTATGTCTGTGGAAGAAGATAAACAAATACATCCCAGATTAACCCACTTTGCACCCACAGCAGCAAAGCTCAATATCATACATATTATACCTCCTGCCAATCCCGTCAATTAAAATTCCAGTAAACGCAAAACGTCCAAAAGCAGCAGCTGTTTTGAACTTACCGCTGTTTGACATCTGAAAGAGGTTGTTCTTCTCAAACTTCTTGAACACACTCCCTTTGATCTCCACAAACTGCCCAGAAACAACCACAACCAACAACTCATCTCACACAGATGTAAAGATGTTTATTGTGCATTTTACGTTGTGTTTAGCTGTAGAATGCTAGGCAAGGTGGGTGCACTTGTGCGCGTGACACTTACGTTGTTGGACATCATGATGGTTAGTAAGGACTTGTTGTGGGAATTGAAGGCTACATTGAGCGTAGTGGCCTGTACCATGATGAGAATGGCATGGAGAACTGCGGACATGCTCAGGAAAACGTGAGACAGACACTGTGTCAGTCAGTCAGTCAGTCAGTCAGTCAGTCAGTCACTCACTCTCTCTCTCTCATCATTGCACATACATCGTTTCCAGAGGATACAGACATAGAGCACAGCCATTAGGAAGTGAGGAATAACGCCTATGTGCGCTCTCTTCTTCTCTTTGGGCTCCGTGGCCGTCCAGTACAGAGCGTCCAGGATGTCCTGGCCGAACGACGAAAACAGGCGGTCCGCCACCTAGCAGCCGTCCGAGGCGGGGAGGGAGCGGGTGGTGAATGACTACACTCTGTGTCCTCCACCGTGTTTTCCTGTCAATACAACT
Source organism: Forbesichthys agassizii (assembly GCA_026546735.1). NCBI lineage: Eukaryota > Metazoa > Chordata > Actinopteri > Percopsiformes > Amblyopsidae > Forbesichthys > Forbesichthys agassizii. The sequence continues at coordinate 11,608 of JAODLL010036769.1, read as the reverse complement.
GTGTGTACCTCCAGCATGTTGTAGATGATGTAGAGCTTGATCACAGACTGGCCCCTGATGAGGTGATACATCATGGCGTAGTCCACATAGCTCATCATGGAGTAGCACAGCACCATGATGAAGCCCTTCAGCACGTCACACACCTGGGCTGGCTGCAGGAGGCGGGAGCCACTACGGATGGACAGACGGACGGACACATACACAAAAAGGTTAAGTAGAAAGCACCACTGACGCTCCTAATAAATAATAATATTACCACTGAAGCAACAGAACATATAATTCTAATTAGTGGTTGTCTGTTTGAAGGCAAATTCTTCCCCCGTTGGGCAGGGACCATTTATTTCTGCTAAATGACAATGGAGCTATGCTGCCCTCTAGGGGTTAGGGGCAGCATTACTTTGGGCGTTATTCATTTGGACATACCTAGTAAAATGTAAACCGTTTGCTGCCAAGCACCTCATGTGGCATAATGTCACCAGGCCCTGCATGTTTACTACACATGTGCTCACATTGAAAGATGTACATACAAAACTAATGTCAGACACAAGCTTTGCCTGAGTGTGAACCTTCTTTACCCGAGGCCACAGCATGGCAGTGTGAGGAGCCGTAACAGTGCCAACAGCACTCTGAGTGGCAACAGGGTAAATATGTAGAGAAACGCATCCAAACACAGGAAGAAGCCAAATGTCATCAACTAGAGCGAGAGAGAGAGAGAGAGAGAGAGAGAGAGAGAGAGAGAGAGAGAGAGAGTTAACATTTTAATGTTATGTTTATACATACACTATAAGTAAAAACAAAATAACAATATATGTATAAGTGGCAACTGCTACTAGTTTATAAGCTTTGCGTTGTAAAAAGTACCTTCTCCAATTCCTTGGGGATACGGAGGCAGGTGTAGACTCTCTCTCTTCGTTCTGTGTATTTGGCCTCATTGTGTTCTAGGAAGTAGCCTCTGGTAAGCTCAGCACTTATAAATCTGAGCAGAGACAGGTCTAGATACAGAGATATGAAGAATAAGCAATGATGGTAGAACAATATGAATATGTAAATTGAGTTTACCTCCCCATGGTTGGCAAATGCTTTACTGAGATCCTATTGGACAGACACACACATGCACATTGATGTATGTGATGTCACCAGGAAAGGTAATCGGCGATTAACTGCACGGCTGAAAACGAAATAAGGGCTGCAGCAGTGTCGTGTGTGTGTGTGTGTGTGTGTGTGTGTGTGTGTGTGTGTGTGTGTGTGTGTGTGTGTGTGTGTGTGTGTGTGTGTGTCTGACTCTGTCTAGGTTCAATACCTTGAAAACAAACATACACAATATTGTATCAACAATATAAACCGCTCTAGAGAGACAACCAAAACACATCCCATTTCACGATTTACTTCTAAGTGAAATAAGCTTATCTCGATCACCTGACTGAATGAACGTCCATCACTCTCATGGCTCAGTAGCTATAACGAGGTGAATGGGGTATTGTTGGCCGATGGTACGCTATTATATTATGTAAACCATATAATGGCATGCATTTACGTGGCACTAGATAACACGCCTGCCTGCCTCAACAACACTAGTGTAGCATCGTAACCTGCTTTACATGGCAACAATGATGCATAAAAGCCTGTACGGTAAACACATCTGCGCTGGTCTGCGTCTTTAAAGCATCATTCATTGATTGGCAATTGTTTGCCATAATAAACAGCATGCTATCAGTTTATATTCGCATGCATAAAATGAAAATAACGTGATTTTAGCATCCTTATAACCTGAAATTCGTTTATTCAGGAATGTCTATTTAGATCGCTGTGTGTAAACCAGGAGATAGTAAGAGCTAAAAGCTAATGTTAGCTTGTAGGCTATGCACCCTACATACAACGTTGAAAGTTGTGGAAAATAAATAATTAAAATGTCAGTAGCGTTGTGTTGTCAAAAGTACCACATCTCATATGTGGTGTAATAATATATATAATTAGAAATTACAATCATAATAACCAACACTGTAATATGCAGCTAACATTAGCAAACTAAAGTCCAAATAGGCTCTCTTACCAGATATGTTCTGTTTTTTGCCCTTACTACTGCAATTTTTATCCTTGAACCCAAGAGTCTCTGTCACTCCTCCTTTCTCTCTGTTCTTCTCAATATTGACAGTCTTTCTATCCATCTCCTTATCATCTTTCTCTGCTTCTTTCTCTTCCCCTAGTCCAGCAGACAGCAAGTCCGCCATCTTCACCAGTCTCAGCGAGAATGTGGTAAATGTTTCAAACTACCAGCAGATGGCGATAGAACTCGTGATTTTGGAATCAGCAATATAGCCCACGATTGCATGTAGTCTAATGGGACATTTCGAAATATCATGCCTTGGTTCAAACACAATAATTGAATAACCCCAGCCATGAACTATTACTTATCCAGCACATATATTAAGCTAGGCTACGAAAAAGGCTTGTAGACTACTAGGCTAATTACTTGACCGAACACTGCTAGGCGCTGAATATAGAGCAGGTGCAGTAGCCTAGCCTATTGCTATTTTAAATTATTATTTTCATTCACGAGCATTATAGGCCTAAATCACGTCTCAGTTCTCATCAAGGATTTTGATAAGCGTATGCTATTTAAGCTATGGGCCTATGAGGCTATAGGATCTCGTCTGTTCTCTTGAGCTCTAGGCCTATTTTAAGTTGGTTATATGGATTTGCATAGAATAGTCCACGAATACAATACATATTCAATGAAGATTTCCATTTCCATTACTTTTTCATTAGCTTGTAGTGTAACTAATTGCTATTTCCAAAAGAGTAATAATATTACTAATTTAAGTAAGTAATGTTGCATTAGTTACAAGAACGATATATTGTCCTAGAAAATTTAGGGTAGGCTAATTTAACTGATCTGTCCAATCATCTGGTTTGAGATGCTGCAATGGTTTCACTTTGGCTGATTGTTGACTCTTAAGGTTAATTATTGTTCCAATAAAGAGGACTCAATTCTAAAATGAGCTGGCTACACAAGTTGATTTTTTCAGGAGGAGGGAGACAGGGTAGTGATTGTGAAAGTAATATAGTAATGTACTTTTAATACCCAGTAATAAATAAGTAACAATAATAATAATAATAATAAATAAGTAAAGTAATAGTATTACTTTTTGACGGAGTAATAATTAACTAGTAAAGTATTCCTGAGTAATTTGCCCAACACGGTCTGAGACTAAGTTCCATGTCTGTATATGCAGTGGCATGCATTAAGGTTCAGGGGCTTTTTCACTCAAAAATGAAACAATTAATCAATTTAATGCAGCAGGGTCAAACCAGAGTATCCTAGTATTCCATCATTCACTAATAATTTAGACATTGTCACATTATTGACATTGCTTTAACTTTTTATTTCAATCGAGTCAACAAAGACGTGATGTAGCATATATAATAAATTAATTGTAAAAAGCAGAGGGAGATACATTAAAAAAAAGAGGAAATAAATAATAAGGTATTTACATTCCCAACGCATTCGTGCACACTGTCCTATGGGCTAGCAGCTATTGACATTTAGGTCCCTGTTTAAATAGCCGAGATAATTTATTCTGAAGCAATTATTTTGGTCAATAGACTTGTTTTATTCCTGCTGCTTCTTCTTAGTTTAATGGACTATCAATATGTAAATATACGCCTCTAAAGCCAGGGGTCGACACGGCTATAGGTTAGCCTATTCCTTGATTAATGATGAAGATGCCACAGGGGGAGGGGTAGAAGGAGTGACTATGGACGTGTGCGCGACAGGGATAGAGTTTCTCTTCTAGGTAAGTGACCCTGACCGCCATAGATTGCGTTTCTGTTGTTTAGAAGCAAATCAGGAAGGAAAGGGACAATTCGGACTTGAGTTCGGACACGGTTAGTCAACACATTTTTGTGCATTCTGTTTTGGCTACTCGTTGAAGTTTCTACATCCACCTGGGTCGCGTTACTTGAGGTCACGATGGGCTTATACGCCCGGTATCGGTAATATGCCTGGGCTGTGGAAACGAATAACATTCTCTGTGGCGTCGTTACTCAATATCGGTTCGGCGATCCTCTTAATCGTAGCACTCTCCACGGAACGTTGGGCCACAGGTCGAATCCTGTGTAAAACTGGCGTCGACATTGTTAATGCATCTAACCCGGAGCTTGAACAGTTTATTGGGAGCATATACTACGGACTGTTCCAGGGAGGAAAGACTAAAAAGTGTGGCCTTGGCAATCGCTACAACAAAATCTTCAGTAAGTTAATATGGTCTAGCTGTGCAATTAACCCAGTGTTAATCAGCAATATGCAAGGTAACTGACCTGGTCAACAATCCCTTTGCATTTTGCATTCTGCCTTCAGTGCCAAAGTCTCATCCACTCTCTCCCTCCTGCTATAATTACTTAAGCCTATAGGAGATGTTTTGCCCTTTATCACAACACCAACACTAGGCTATAACCCAGCACCAGCCAACTCTATCTGCTGCTAACCACAATTTGTGTGTGTTTCTGTCTTTAGTTTTCCCCAACCTTGTGCGAACACTTAACAGTGGACTTCATATGATGGTGATACTGTTCCTGCTGGCTGCTATAGGCTTTGCCATGGTCAGTCTGTCCTTCTGTATTTACAATGCTCGCAAGGTTCCATACCAGAGCATCAAAGGACACAAGGGCCTCTATCTGTGGAACATCATTGCCGGTATGTAAAAAAAACATTTATTCCATCACCTTCATGTTTCCATTTTTCTTTTATTGGGTTGTCAACTATGTGAGCTCTCTTTCTCAAAAGGCTTTAGTTTCATTGACGTTTCCACCAAGGGATGCTCTTGTTTATCTGAAATGGCCTACTCCTCACTATTTAATGAATTACTTGTTTATTAAGTTGCTTTCTTCCTTTGTTCCAAGCTCTGTTTGGGTCCCTGGGTGTGGTGTGTTTCCTGGCGGACATGAGGTGCACTGGTCTGACAGAGCGAGTGGCCAACCACAATGAAACCTTCTTCACCCTGTCTGTGCTGGAAGACAGTCTAGATTATTCCTTCTGGCTGGCTGTGGCCAGCATTTGTACGCACGTTGCCATATGTGGAGTGGTAGCCATGAGCAGAATCAGGCTGCCCAAGCCCAGCACCAAGAAACCAGAGGAACCAACTGTCTCTGCTCTAGACCTGCTCTACTGACCTCCAGTTTATAACACCTTTTCATTGACAGTGTCAAAATGTGGCATTTGATCATCAGAGCAGACCAGCAAAAATAATTTGAGATAGAAAACATCTCAAGGGATTTATTCTCATGCCTATCCGTCTGTGCAGTGAACCTCGATTTGTGACACCATCCACATTCTGTTTTCCTTTGTGAGGTGGATTTAAAACCATTTGTCTGCATGGTTAGAATATAACAGGGCCAATCAGTGTCCAGCTCAGTTCACGATAAAAGCAATACGTCCCTGTGTAAGAAAACGTAATGACACATATTGGCACCAGCAGTGGCGTAGCTATCGATGAGGCAACTATTAATCTGTTTTGTTATTGCTGCACCATCATGGGAGGTTTTGAATGAAGGAGACCCAGGATCCAGAGTAGCAGATTCACACACACTGTGGAGGTATAATGTGCATTATTGTGTCAGTACACACTATTGTGTTAGTGTACACAACTTGTGTACATCAGTCACTGACTGACTGACTTCTAAAATATACTGGACTTTAATATTGGACTTGCAGCTACATTCATTGTTTCATAACACTGATTTTCACCACAAGGGTGAAAATCTGGAGACCATGAGAGACTAATCTCAGTTGAATGTCATGTACTGTATATTGCTGATGCTGACGTATCATTACTACAGCCTATTTTAGCATCAATGTATATATTTATATTTCATGATAAAACAATGTATGAAAGCTGTCACCTCAGATATTGGCTGAAGTTGTGATGTTTTTGTTTATCAAGTCAAGTACATTTTATTTGCAGTAGCCTCACAATACAGTCTCATTTAAAATCCAAAATTTCACATGGAAACAAATGACACTCCTGTAACCTGCCTCCCCCCAGGCAAGAAAAAACTCCATGTGGGTATAAAAGGAAAAAAATATAAAATTAAATAAAAATGGCATAAAACTTTGGAAAAAGACCACAGAGGAAGGAATCCACCCTTCCAGGACGGTTAGGATGCAATATATGTTGATAGGGCAACAATAATTTGCAATTGTATATTGAATGAAATGCATCACATTGTGTAAATAACTGTAACACATTGTTTGAATTAACTATGTTTTGTTGTGATCAGTCAAAAGTAATTATGACAGATATGTGTTCTGGCCCCAATTTTGGCTATGTCTATTCAGAATATTCACACCTGGTGTCAACACAATAATGTTAACCTTATAGCTATAGATGGTCTAAGATAAGGGATTGTACTGAAGTACTTTTGAATCCAATTTAAATTTGTATAATTTGAGTATGTCCTTTGTAGAGCAATGTTGATTACCTTTTTAATTAATTCATGTATAACTTGTTTTTAATGGCCCCTTGTTATAACATTCAAAATGTTAATGTTTTGTGGTCAGTTGAGTTGCCAGAAGGGATCTGGCATGATTAGAATCATTTTGAAATATGACAAAATTCCTATATGGGAAAAAAGCATTGTGTTATACAAGCCAGAGATATTATGTATTGTAACCATAACTGGTCTACGGTATTAACCCACTCCCACTCATACAGAAAAAATGTGCCCAAAATTAGAGTTGGAATATGTAATAATATGGATCCTAATAGATCATGCAGACTTTCAATTTAAGAGTAGTTTATTGTTCAGGAATATTACAAACCGATTTATAAACGTATAAATGTTTTAGTCTAGTAATTAAGATGAAATTAACAAGATGCAGTCTTGTGTGGACGCATGGCATTTGCACAATATTGACTCAATATTGTTATTGCAATATTCCGTTGCGCAGTATAATATATTGAAAATGTTGCAGATTGAAGGAGAGGAAGACAACGGCACAATGGAGATGGAAGAGGAAACATTAGTGGCCAAAAAGAATACTTCTCGGTAGCTTGGAATGATGTATACCAGTCCAATATGACAGTTGAAATAAACCCATATGTTTAAGAAAACCTGTTGTTTTGATATGATTATGATTCTGTTTTGATTAATTTTCCAATAACGTTTGTGTTTTTACTTATGGTAAAACATATCGAAATTAATATAGATATTGCAGTTTTCATAGTATCGCAATATAATTTGCTTAGTATTGTGCAACCCTAAATTATGCATGTAAGTACCTTATGTAGCCTATGTAGGGTGTGTGTAGCTTTGTTATTTACAATACATTATTGCAGTTATTCTTTGCACTACATCTTGTATGATTAAATTATGTGATGTTTGGGCCAAATACATGTGCTTTGATTGAAATTGTCATTTTGAGATGTTCCTGCTGTTTGTGTGGACCCAACTTGAAGGCTTACTTTGGCAGTGTCCTGTTTCCTATACATGTTTTTATATTATTTTCTGCATTACATTTCACAGTTGTACCAATCTCATGGTATGCTAAATGTTTGAGGTAAGACGCTGACTTCAATACCGTTTGGAATAAGTAGGATAACCGTAGCAATAGGGGGCGACAAATACCATGATTGAACTTTTGTCTCATTTTACTGACGTATGTAGAGCGACGATCTCGACATAACCTTCTGCATGCGGACACTAGCCTACATATTTTGTAAAGCATTTTTCCTTTTGAAATATATATATATAACAAATGACAATGCTTCCGTTAAGAACAGTATTTCTGACAGCAGTAAGGACACAGCACTGCAGATTTTTTTCAATTTCACAAAATCATTGTAATATCAGGAAAGTAAGTTGACTGCAACTTGTTAAAGAACTAATATTTATTTGCAGCACCGAATTGTTTATGCCGCCTGTTGTCGGTCGTCATTAACATAGTTTGATGTGTCGTTTACCAGGGCTTGGTTTTGGGATTATACGAGAAAGAGGGAGGTGATGGCAGCCTTCATTTTACAGAGACAGCGGCAGGTCTTGACAGCACTCTGTCAGGCAAACTTTCAGAACTCCTGAAAATGTTTGTGGACATTTACTCTCCCATCTTAAGTATAATATGTCCAAAGTTTTGAATGTCTACAATACATATGTTTTACATTGGTCTTTAGCTCCGGGCCACCTTTGAAGAAAGGCAAAACCAGAGTATTTTACGGAATTAATAAGGTAGGCTCATAAACTGTCAGTGCAACTGTGATAATAAGTCGTCAAACAAAAGGTCTCTTAAAATGCCTCATGTTTCTGCAGGACTTCCCATGTGTGGCCGTTGTTGGCTTGGGTAAGAACAACGCTGGTGTGTGTAGATCGGAGAACTGGGACAGCTGCAAAGAGAACATCAGATCAGCAGTGTCAGGTAAGACATACCGACATAAATGTCTGTTTTTTTAGTTTTAGAGACTTTTTATAATTATCTGCCATTATAGTGTATGAACTATAACTATGTATTGTAATTGCTAATTGTATTGTAATTGGTAGTTGTATTAGATATGTCTCCTTGTTGTTTTGTTTAAGTTTGTTGATATGGACCGAAGGGTCTGCAATAAAGTGGAATTGAATTGATACCTCACCTTCACAGGGTTCTGTCATTGATTTAGTACGGCATGGTGATGTGATATAATCTGACCCTCTTTGTATGTGTCCAGCGGGCTGCAGGCTGCTTCAGGATTTGGAGGTGAATCATGTGGAAGTGGATAGCTGTGGGGACGCCCAGTCTGCAGCTGAAGGTGCCATGTTGGGTTTATTTAAATATGACCAACTGAAAACCAAGAAGACGGCCAAAGTTAACACACAGCTGCATGGAAGGTATACTTCACATATGATATTACCATAACCATATTATCCATCCATTCATTATCCATCTTCCCCTGCTTATCCGGAAGCAGGTCGCGCATACCATTGTTTTAAATCATAGCATACAGTAGTGCACGTGTGTGTTTGTCAAACATTGTGTTTTTGTGTATTATTCATAGTGGCGACTTGGTGGCTTGGGAGAAAGGTGTCCTATATGGAGAGGGTCAGAATCTGGCCCGCCTACTCATGGAAGCTCCAGCCAATCACATCACTCCTACTGTGTTTGCTGACACCATTGAGGAGAAGATGGCAGCATATGGAGAGCGAGTCACAGTTCATAAGCGGTGATGTCGAATATTTAGTACCTTGTTATGTAATGAGTTATGTTTGGTGCTCAGGGACGTATGCTCTACATTAGCGTATACGATGGGTGTTTTGTTAGGTCTGAGGCCTGGATAGAAGAGCAACAGATGGGAGCATTCCTTAGTGTTTCTAAAGGTTCAGAAGAGCCACCTGTCTTCCTGGAACTGCATTACAATGGCTGTACTAACAGTACACAAGCCCCGCTGCTATTGGTGGGCAAGGGCATCACCTTTGATAGGTAACCTGTACTGTAGCACACACTGATGTTCACCTTGGCTGCATCCGAATAGTCAAAGAAAATACGTCCTATGTGCTAGCTACTTTTACTTGACCTCAAGGAAAGGCGTGAAGGAGAATTCATAAGGATTTAGGAATAGGAACCACGGTGGCAAGAGAATCCGATTGCACTTTGGAGTCGGATTAAGAATGCAGTCGTTCACATTAATAGCTAAAAATTAAGATAATGATCCCAAATAGTCAAAAAGCACGTTTTATACTTAATTTCAGTACCAACTACACACAAAACACTTAAAGCTCTGGGAAAGGAGGCATAGCGCCTTCAATATTTTTGATAGAGCAAGAGATGTTTGCTACAATGTATAATTTACCTGAAATTTAACAAGATGAAAAGAACAGCTTTAACATGTTTTTATCATAGACTGTATGGCGTTGACATGAATACCAAAATAACTGCTGCCAAATATTTTGCCATGTAAGATAGGCCTATACATTTAACATTATGTTTTTGTTTTCGTGAATATCCAAATGATGCATCACAAAGAATTGTGGGATGGCCTTTCTTTTTGTAAAGGATGATCCAGTGTACCCTATGCTAAAGGACTCAAAAAATGAGACATTGAAGCACCTTTCTTTAGCAATAATAGAATTTGAACACCTCTTATGGCTCCGACCTAGATTCTTCCGGGTAATTCACTCAGTTAGGAAGGTTCCTAAACAAAAAAGACGGATGTTCGGATGCAGCCCTTGTCTTCATAAATCTGCAGCAATAGCACAGATGCAAGGCATTTTACATTTTCCCCTGGACACAAAATACATTTTAGTTTTTTGTTTATCGTCCATTCATACCTAATGTGTCCATTCGACTGTAGTGGTGGTATTTCTCTAAAACCGTCTTCTGGAATGGATGCTATGCGAGCCGACATGGGCGGTGCTGCCACAGTGTGTGCATCGATCGTCACTGCTGCTGCCCTCAAACTGCCGATAAACATTATCGGTGAGCTCACGGAGTCGAACGCCGTACCGCCATATTCCTTTTCCGGTCTGCTTTACAGATGAGAGAGCATTTAATGGAGAACGTAGTGTTTTACTTTGTGCCGTGCTTCCTTTACGCACTTCATTAAGGTCTGGCACCTCTGTGTGAGAACATGCCCAGCGGAAAAGCCAATAAACCAGGTGATGTTGTGAGGGCCAAGAATGGAAAAACCATACAGGTGGGTTGACCATGGGGGGCGGAAGACATTTCAGATGTGCATGCATGTATGTTGTTTGCGTTACACAATGCCCGTCTTCTGTGCCTATAGGTTGATAATACAGATGCAGAAGGCAGGTTGATCCTAGCTGATGCTCTCTGTTACGCACACAATTTCAACCCCAGAGCTATTGTCAATGCCGCTACGCTAACAGGTACAGTAGGTCGCACAACAGTTCACTTCTTTCTCCTTCAACGCCTTTTGTGACTTTCATTTGATAATACAAACTGGTGTCTCCTCTCTCTCAGGTGCAGTCGATGTAGCTCTCGGCTCTGCAGCCACTGCAGTATTCACCAATTCTGATTGGCTGTGGGAGCAGCTACACCAGGTACTGTTGAGATGATGATGATGATGATGATGATCTTTATTTATATTACACTTTTTAAACAGAATTGCATTTCAGTGCTTTACAGAGAGGGGATACACGTACAGCTGTGCTTCCCATAAACAAATGCAGAAATACAGAGAAACAAAATGGTTAAAGGAATCAGATTAAAAAATAAATGAATTAAAAATTCAAACAGGTGCATAAAAGAATACAATAAAGATACATAACATGATACTGAAATGGCATACGTGAAAAATGTTTTTATTTCTCAGAAGAGAAATAAAAACCTTATCAGCCTAATTAAACCTGATGTACACCCTTTTTCCCCCTGCCTCTGTTGTGAGTGACACTTGTGCTGTGCTTCTAGGCTAGCGTCATCACTGGTGACAGAGTGTGGCGGATGCCTCTGTTTAACCACTACACCAGACAGGTGACGGACAGCCAGCTGGCTGACCTCAACAACGTTGGCAAGTACAGCCGGTATGTATCTCGCAACTAGGGGTGCTCGATATTGATCAAATGTGATATTGCGATATTGATCATGAAAATTGCAATATCGATATTAATTTCGATATTTTAAAAT
>JAODLL010036758.1:0-21968 GCA_026546735.1 Forbesichthys agassizii | reverse complement strand
AACCATTCTTAGTCTGGCCCCTCCCCTGAGACCACTTTGCCTTGGGAGACCCTACCAGGAGCACTAGGCTCCAGACAGCACAGCCCTCAGGTTCATAGGGGCACCCAAACCTCTCCACCACGATAAGGTGATGGTTCCCGGCGAGGTTTCCAACGACCCATTCATTTGAATCAGGTGTGTTGGAGCAGGGAGACACTGAAAACATGCAGGGCACTGGCCCTCCAGGACCAGCACTGCCCACCCCTGGCCTATAACTCCTCCTCACACCTTAGGGTAGGGCTATTCAGTACTACTCCTAGAGGGCCACTGCCCTGCATGTTTTAGATGTCTCCCTACTCCAACGCACCTGATACTAATGACCGGGTTGCTATCAGGCTGGTGCCTACCTCCAGTGCCATTAGGGTAGCTTACTCCCTCAGAATCTCCACCCCACACATTAGACTAATGTGAGCAATGTTCATACATAAACTTTGTGTACCTACAGTATTTACAAAGCCAGGGCTGTGTAGAAGCAACGATTGTTTTCTCAGCACGCACTGAGAACAGTAAGCTAGCGGAATGGGAAAAGATGTTTGGTGAATTTGACAAGTGTATTAGCTATACAATCACAGACCTGCTGCTCCTGCCATTTTAGGCAGTTTATTTTTTGACAAAACCACACAGCAGAAGCCGAGAATTTATTATAAAACCAGGTTTATTAAAAGCAGATGAAGAAATGAAAAGGAAGTAACATAAGCAATAAATTGGTAACAAATGAATATACAACTAGGTTGGCCGGCATAAATTATTTAAATAGAAAAATCAACTGAAAGTACACTGCCTACAGTGCCTTCAAAGCAATACGACATCAACAAGATATTCATACAGTATACCCTCGGGAGCTTGGCCCGGGACTCTGACTTTCAGGAAGTAATACTGTAGATATCTATTGGCTGTCAGCATTGTCACTCACAAGTATGTTTCCATAATTTCCAGTGCAACGATATAGTACATTTACTAATTATTTACTTGGTCATTGAGTAGTTGGTCGTCGTGCATGTCAATCAAAATGCCTCGCTTGTCAAGTAGTACTGACAGTTATCCAGTGCTGTCTACTAGACATTACGTAGCCTGTGTAAAGGCTCTACGAGACTAGACGTAAACTACGGATATGACTACATTTCTGACATACAACGCATGTATAAGATTTTACCATCTGACTAAAAATTCTACATGTTTGGCTACTGCCGTTGAGCTGGTCCATGTAAACTAAACTGCACAGATTAAGTGTTGTTTAAGAATGGCACTCAGCTGAGCTTGCTGACTGCCGAGGCATATGATGCACAAGGGTCACATGCTCTTTGTCTAGCAAAGTAACTTGTTTTTCCCCATTTGATAGTATTCTGTACATTCTTAAAAGTGTGCAGGGGGTAGGGTTACTGCCTATGGCTAGTCACGTTATAAATAATTCATAATTTCACACATTCTCAAAGTATCATATGGCTAAGTCAGGATATGAAACACCATGTGGTTTACATTTAAGCAATAGAATTAATTTTATCAAATTGTGGGGAAATTCGCCATTGGACTCCTTTTCACTTTGCCGACATTGAAATAACTATTCTTGATGTTTTGCAGCCAAAATAGTAATAAATAATAATAATAAATAAATAATAATAAATAATAACTAACAGTGTAATTGTAACAATAGATGTAGATATCCTCTTTAGAGCTACAGTGAAAATAAAAAGTCCATCTACACACCCCTGTTAAAATGCCAGGTTTTCGTGATGTAAAAGAATGAGACAAAGATACTGTTCATTTCGCCAGGTAAGTCTAAAGTCTTCTGCAGTTCAATGTCGGTGTCATATTATACCAAGATCTCCACTTCCTCGCTAACAGGGCTTGGCTTGGAAAAATCCCCTACCGAGTAGACTATAGATACACAACAGCCTTCTAAGCATTAGGCATCAGGGCTAACTTACAGAAACTTCCTAAACCTAAAGTAAGCTACATCTAAGAATAGGAGAAAAAAAGTAATTGCAAATATCAAAGCAGGTCAAAACAATGAATAGTAAACGGTTATCCCAGTTGGTATTTTAGGGTTTTAGCTGTCATTAGCAAATTGTCTTGGTCCCCCCCCCCAGAGGGGCTCCATGAACACAAGCAGGTACCTTACACCACTTCTAAAGATGTGAGATTCCACTGCCTAATATGAAGTACCTGGGAGAGAGGGTCCATCGCAAAACAATCATTATTGTAGAAGCCACACACGTAGCTTGCATAATGTTGGTCTCATGCCGCCATTGCATGATGCACGTCTAACTTTGTGACCATTCTGTAGACAAGTAAAAGGTAGACAAATATCTTTAGTTAGGTAAGGTGTGGAAGAATGAAATAATCATATAGATTAATTAAAATATTGGATGAAAATGAAATGGATAAATATAGTAATATATTACATGTTTCATCCTCTTCTTCATTTGATTCATCTTGTTGTTGTTGTGAATTCTGTAACAATGGTTGCGGGGGTCTAGAGCGGAGCTCCTCCTTTTGCTCCAACTTTCTTCTCCTGGTTTACAAATCATCATTTTAGGTGAGAGAACTAAATGTAGAGCAGCCTGTAACTATAAGCCCGCCATACGTATAAATTGCCTATTTAGTTGTACCTTCTCTTACGCCAACACCAAAGAGCAACTCCACCTCCTGCAGCAATCGGGAGAATGATAAATAATGTCCAACAGGTGGTGCAGTCTCCTGTGGGAGGACAGACAATAGGGTAGTAGCAGAGCAGAGGGGAGCTTTTTTATTTTTTATTTACAGTAATATGACCTCACAGCTAGGGCTGTTGCAATAACCCAACCGCAGGTCGTGGCAAGCAACCGCCGTTATCGCAATGTTAACGTTTGATTTTTTTTTAAGCAAGACTAGCCCGTAAAAAATGACATCTGATCTAGGGCGTGTGCACTAACAAAGCACAAATCCCCCAGCCCTGTATTAGCCGGTTGTAGCCACTTATAATACATTCATGGTTGTAGCCTTTGGGAGTGTATGTATGTACGACACTTTGACGTTAGGCTTTACAGTGCTTTGCTCTAGTTTAGTAAAGTGCTGTATTTAGTCTGGGAAGCTCACCATGCAGCGCACATACACTCGAGTGATTATTTTGGGACATGCCTGTATTTCGTGTGGGAAATAAAATGGAATATGTTCTTTCTGTCTTCATGCTACCTAAATCAAGATGGTGTAGGCTACGCTTGGCGCGCCATAGGCTTTAGATCTTGCGCTATTCAACATGCTTTTAATTAGTCATATTTTCCATCTGATATTTTGGCCAAACGTCTGCCGGACAGTTACACGTGATCACATACATAGTCAGAACACCAGTACTAAACTGGTAGAAAGCCTATGCTGATGCACAATTGTCTCACCAAAGACTGAGATCACATTGCCTAAATGGCCCAGAATCACAAAAACTAAAAATGGCTCAGAATCACAAAAACTAAAAATGGCGATAATACCGCAGACCGGTATTGGGACAACCTAAATCACCGAATGTATATTTTCTTTAACGCGACAGCCCTATACTCACACCATTGTAAAATCACAATATATGATTATGTACTCTCATTCATTCTGTGCAGTGTGCACATATACAGTATTCTACAGCATATAATGTATGTATCCTTCCATAGTGTATAATACTTGTACACGCACATGTGCTAAAAGTAGCCATGACAAAATACTATTTAAATGGGAAAACGCATGCAGGATGTCTTGTTATTATTGAAATGTCTGACTGTCTCACTTTGAGACTTTTGGCTATATTTAACGATCCATGTGCAAACTGCCTGTAGGGCCTGTCCAAATCCACGTTTGCTAGTTTAACAGTAGATAAAAACATTTTACATTGTGTCAGGCACTTGGTTCAAAAGATTTTGTTCTTACTCTCTCTATTCATGGCTGTGTTTTTGGCCTAACATACAGAAAACAATCATTGTCATCTCCCATTCCCTTTTATGAATCCAATCAGCACCTTGGCGGATTGCTATTATACCGGCAGGTTTGTGAAAGCATGCAAGCAGACCATCTATGGCAAAAGCGAGATTCCACCAAGATCCCTAAAATATATAAACTGCACACCTTTGCACGTTTGTGCGCTGCTTCCATGCCTGTGTAACAAGCAGAGGGTACTGTATGTGCGTTGTGCACCTGCCTTAGGCACTGCTATCTTGATAATGCGCCGTGCCATTTACTTAAGACCAGGTATTTAGCTGGTCAATCACCGTCCGATGCCTCAAGATAGCAACTCACCAACAATGCGCAAGACTACACCTCATGTTAAGACCAACAAACCCACAGGCTCTCAAATGAGAGCAAGTGCATTTGCTATTTGAACATTAGATTTTTTTAATTTTTCATATTTCTCTCTCAAACCAGCAACACACTATTGATTACTGTATTACTAGCATTACAAGAATAATAGAAGCTGGGTTCAACAGAGTGCAGCATAGAAAGCAGATGTCACCTGAGACCAAGTACACATAGAGGTTGACTGATGTTCTTCCATAAGAGTTGAATGCTTCGCAAAGGTAGAGGCCACTCAGGTCAGCTGTGAGGCTGAGGAACTGTAGAGTCCCTGCCTCTGTTGTGACACTTGACTCAGGCCACAGCTGGGTGACTCTGGAACGGGCAAAGAGCAAAACATTGTAGTATATGTATCTACACTTTCAGGCTATTACGCATTTTGATGGCACAAAATGCGACCATGGTGATTTGCCACAGACAAATCAACCATTAGCCTACATTTCTATGGGGGCCCATTGGTGTTAAATCAATAATCAATTAATCAATTGATAATTTAGTTGACAAATCAAAAATAAGTTAATCAAAAATTGGAGAAATCTGCATCATTGGTTAAAACTATTTAACAATTTGGTAATCCAAAAAATAATAAATCCATCCATCCATCTTCTTCCGCTTATCCGGAGTCGGGTCGCGGAGGCAGCAGCTCCAATAAGGGACCCAAACTCTCCTTTTCCGAGCCACATTAGCAAGCTCTGACTGGGGAATCCCAAGACGTTCCCAGGCCAGGACGTTCCCAGGCCAGTGTGGAGATCTCTCCACCTAGTTCTGGGTCTTCCCCAAGGCCTCCTCCCAGCCGGACATGCCTGGAACACCTTCCAAAGAAGGCGCCCAGGAGGCATGCCTACTAGATGCCCGTACCACCTCAACTGGCCCCTTTTTGGCGCAAAGGTCTTTTTCGACACAACGGTCCGGTGAGGTGATTGCAATACCACTCCCGCTGCTTCGATTCTCCCACTCAAATGTTCCCTCACTCGCGAACAAGACCCCGAAGTACTTGGACTCCTTCACTTAGGGTAAGGACATTCCCGACCTGGAGTAGGCACTCCATCAGTTTCTTGCTGAGAACCATGGCATCAGATTTTGCAGTGCTAATCCTCATCCCAGCCAAGAACAACCCCCCTCTCCACCACAACTACACCTCGATATCCTGTTTATGAATATCACAAAAAGGATTGGTGAAAAACCGCAGCCCTGACGGAGACCAACCCTCACCTGAAATGAGTTCCGGATTACTGCAGAGAGTCCGTACACAATTTACGCTTTGAGCATTCAGGGAATGGTAAACTCCAACTCCAAGTTTATCCCCTTTTCAGGAGTAGTGTTCCAAGACCAAGACTGTACATAGAGGTAAGCCCCACCAGATCTAAATGGTAGCGCTCCACCTCCCACACAAGTTCTGGCTCCTTCCCCCACAGCGAGGTGTGGTTCCACGTCCCCAGAGCCAGCATCTGCTGCCCGGGTCTGGTCTGTTGAGGCCCCTGACTTTCACTGCCGCCCATGTGACAGCGCACCCGACCCCCACGGTTCCTCCCACGAGTGGTGGGCTCATAAGATTGAGAGGGAGGTGCCACGCTGCTTTTTCGGGCTGTGCCAGGCTGGGCTCCGTGGCAAATCCTGCCACCAGGCGCTTGTCGGTGAACCCTCCCTCTGGGCTTGGCTCTAGACGGGGGCCTTAGACTCCCTTCGGGCACGGTAACTCCTTCTCTTTGTAAGTCCTTCATTAGGGTCTTCTGAACCATTCTTATTCTGGCCCCTCCCCTGAGATCACTTTGCCTTGGGAGACCCTACCAGGAGCACCAGGCTCCAGACAACACTGCCCTCAGGTTCATAAGGGCACCCAAACCTCTCCACCACAATAAGGTGATGGTTCTCAGAGAGGAAAGTAATAAATAATAAATTAAATAATAAAAGCTTAAATTTTTAAATTGAAAATGAAAATCAATTGAATATTACATTTCAAAATACATATTGTGACAATGAATCGATGAATCATATAATCTCATTTTATAGTTGCCCATTTACTTCCCCTTGCCATTTGTGATTGTTACAGAGGTGGGACATTAAACTGCTATCTATCATCAAGAACGCTATGTTACCTGCTCCAGGTGTAGTTTGCTTCGGGACTGGCATCAGACACACATTCAAAAACATCTTTGGATATTTGACTTATTTTCACTAACTGAGGGAAATCTGTAAGAAAGAAGACAGGCAACATTAAAACTGCACAGCTGAAAAGACTAATTTGAATTTTAACAACGCTGCTGAAGAACCACAACATAAGTCTAGGGTCTTTAACAAGACCATAGACTTCTATAATATATAAACACAGGGAAGAAAATGGCGGCTCACACTTGATACAGCTTTGCTCATTGTCACAGCGAGATTCTTATTTAAGAGTCTCACCCTCGTGAAAGTGGCTCTTTTGCCACAGGCGCAGTACAAACAGAAGATTAGCAAAAATCTGCATGTGTGCCATAGTTCAACATAGGGAAATACCCTGGAATTTTTGTTTTATTTTTAGACTGTCTGCTGTGTCCCATGTGAATGCAGCATAAGAGAGGGCCCTTTGACTTTGACACTCAGGCAACTCTGCTTCAGAACAAAAACTAACTACTTCAGTGGAATTTTTACATGAACAAATTTGCCACTATAGAACTGGATTTTACATACTTTTTTGTTTATACTCTCGTATATCAAGAACATACAGTTTACAAGAATGAGAATTTACTATAAGAATATGTTGCTGAATGAACCCCATTGTGTAGCAAGTATCAGACTTATCAGTACAATAGCCTACTATATAGGCTACTGTAGGATGACAATGTATGAATTAAATAATCTAACAGAACAATGAGAGTATACCTACAGTGGACTTCTATGGTGAAGGACCGGGTTACTTCTGTGGGCAGGGCTAGATGACTGATCACACAATGGACCTGTTTCTTGTTCAGGTCTCTTGATGGTACTCCAACCAGATGGCTGACGGTGGTAGTGGTGCCGTTGGTGTGCTGGGTGGAGTTTATCACTACTCTCACAGAGTCTCCTAAAGACCCAGTGTGCCATTTCACCTCTGCAGGGGGCTTTGCTCCTGCAGCCACACATCCAGCCAAGGTAACCTCCACATTGGCAACAAGTGGGGGCTTTTCAGCTTGCAGGCTTATGGCTGGGGGAACTAAGAGTAAAAAAACATTATCGTGAGGTGTCATATAACCTCATGCACAATAAACAAAGATGAAGTTACCCAACTTAATTGATGATAAACATTAACTTAATTGGAGTTCTGTGGAGATAATGGCTCTGCAACATCAGAAATATTAGTATATTAGTAATTGTGCAATTCATTTCTGGACTTTAATGAAAAAAATTCTAAATATTCACCTACATCTTCAACCACCCTCCACCCCTGATGAACACCCATCCTGGATGAACACATCATTGGACTCCACCCTATACTTCCTGCCTCTCTGACTTCACTGCGGCCACTGACAATTCCATTACTGAAATCATCCTGAACTCCAAATCTTCTACCTGTCAACTTGATTCCACACTAGCTTCATCAAAACATGCCTTCCCTCCATCTCTCGCCTGCTCACTAACTCAATTAACTCCTCTCGCCACCGGTTTCGTGCCCGTCACCATGAAAATTGCAGCCGTAACACCCACACTTAAAAAAAAAAAAAACGCTGACCCCAATGACCTGAACAACTTCTGCCCCATCTCCAATCTTCCTCTCGAAAACACTTGAGAGGGTGATGGCGTCCCAACTTCTCAATAATCTAAATTCCAATAACCTATTCAAACCACTTCAGTCTGGATTCCATCACAAACACAGTACTGAAACATTGACCTCTTCCGTGCAGCTGACTCGGGCCTCCTATCCATCCTCATCGTTCTTGATCTGAATGCAGACAGACACCATCTCCCACCCACTCCTATTGGAATGTCTGGCTGGCATTGGTATTGCGCGAGTCACACTGATGGTACTCATATTTCTTTTTTTTATGCTATTGTGTGCTTGAGCAGCCCTAAAATGTGTCTAAAATTACCAATGTGCCACGTTGTCGCCTGTCCTAAAATGCAATAAATCCATGCTTGAAGCACTGTTTATGTTCTCATCTTTGCATTAGAATATAGAGCAGACACAATGTTTATGATATATCATGTGGTAATGCTCATCACATTTCAAATCTTAGTGTATTTAACTTATATTGACAACAATTAAAAAAAATATTTTCCAAAAATCGTTCAGCCCTAGTTTCTGCTAATAGCATAATTTCATGATAGTTACATAAAGCTATAGCCTAAGATAACTAAGGTTAAGTGTAATATATGTAGACCATAAGGTTTCCATAATACCCAAAAGATTATGGTGGTGCCCTGAGGTTATTATTTATGAATAATTCCCAAAATATGAATATTCAAAATTTCCAAATGTATTATTTCAGACTTAAACATATTTTGAACCCTAAGTATGCAAAACCCCTACATTATGTTGTAGGCATGTTGTGCAGTACTATGCATCCAGTTATGCTGCAATCCATTGCAGTTAGGAAGTCAGTATTACAGACTTCTAAATGTGTTTGTTCACAGCCTCATAAGTGAAAAAAACAACTAACACTAGAGCAGCTGATTTAACAGATTATCACACTAAAAGCGACTGAGTAAGATAGACTACCGCTAGCAAAGATGTTTCACAACACAAACGCTACATTAGATAGGAATATTGAAGATGTTTTTGCTTATTGCTAACTGTGCGTTCCCACGATGCCACATTGCTGAGACGTCATGTGTGTTAAGTGTCGGCAAACTCAGGCTTCAAATATCTTGCAGTTTTTCGGACTTGAATGAGCGTTCCATTCTCAAGCTTTCGTGTCGAAGATAGTTTTATTTCAAGTGCAATGGATTGCCTTAGACCTACTTAAAAAGGGTTGATTAAAGGCATAGTCAGCGATTGTAAGTTAATAGGTTCACCAAATATCTCCTTGCACTTTGCCATCTACCCGTTCTATGCCTGTGCTGAGAAAATAAAACACTACTCCGTATAGAACACAAACAAGTGTCAAACAGTGCCCCTGAGCCCAACCCTGAATAACATTCCCAGCCCCCCTCTGTCACAAAGTTTCAAATTACCCAGAACTTTAAGAGGAATCTCTGTCTTGTGGTTTCCACTTGGGAATAAAGTGAAGATGCACACATAGAGCCCTTCGTCCAACAGTGTGACATTAGATAAAAGAAGAGATCCATTGTTTTCTTTTAAGTTTCCAATAAAAGTGAATCTGTTGTCAGGGCCATTGAAATATTCTGGACCACCCTCAGGTGAAATTATGAAAAAGTTGTGTAACATAGGGTACTTTCTGGTCTCCCTCTGCCATGAAACCTGAGACAGGGACTCTTTTGTGTCAGTCATTCGGCAAGGTAAGGATGTATTTTGCCCTTGGATCACAGTCCGGTTTCCTCCTATCACAATGAGAGCTGTGAGGAACACAATAAACAGTTGTAATGCTGGCTCAGAACTCACATACACAATTAAAAGCATGTGATACACAACATACACTGAAAACTGCATAAACATGTTATTATGCATACATACACACACATATACATATATCTCGTGTGTAATATTTTTTCTACTGAGACACAAATCTTTTCTACAGAGACACACAAACATTGTTTGCGAACACACAAATTTCTATTAAAGAGATCCGTCTCATGGAACTTTCACGCCATAGGGGGCCGGGGGAAGAAGAAGAAGAAGAAAACGTTATTGATCCCAAAAATGGGCAATTAATTTGCAGCTTGCATCATTCATCCACACATATACAACCACTTATCACTTGACACATTACATACGCAATAAAAACAGTTAAAAAATATAAAACAAGGTCAGTAAAGGGGGAGTGAGGGAGAGCGAGAGAGATTATATCTATAAGCGTCTATACGAGCTGCTGTGAATCTTTCGGGACGATCTTTGCGAGTACGGTAATTTTTACAATATAGGCGCACTCTATAAAATTGAGCGGCTCACTTGCAGGCAAATTAAAACGACGACTGGCTCGACGCCCAGATAAAAATATCTTACCGGACAGTGGAGAGAAGAGCAGAGCGATGACTATTGCCTGAATGACCATGTCTTTTTGGCTGTTTTGTTCAGAACGTTGAATGCTAATTGAACTATAGGTTATACAGAGATATGTATCAACCTTTCAACCGGGGATAAATTTAACCAGGCAGGAAAGGTTTCAATGGAGAGATGGGAATACATCTTGCATCCCAACGGCCATCACTTCCGCATTTGATAGAGAACAAAGAAAGGAAGGGTGTGTTTTCCCAGGGTCCGCGTCCGCCTGCAGTGGTTATATAGTTCTATGGTCAAAAGAATCCAGCTGCAGCCCTGCGGACCACTATGCTGGCAAACCTCCTCTGGCTAAACATCAACGTCGTTTCTTATTGTTCTTGCTTTCCTATGTTTAGCTGGTTGACATCCAGCGTGTTGGTGCATTACAGACACCTCCTGCTCCTGAGTGTGAATAAGACTAATACTCCCTCCGCCCAGGCAGCGGAGAAGAGATGTGCCTGGAGTTTTGTTCTGAGCAAAAACTATGGGGGTAGATTTCTATCAATATTATTCAAGCGCAAAAGTATAATCCACACGTATTTTTAACATCCACAAGCACACACCTCTCAGTTTGCATGCGTAGGTATAATCCACAAACGTGTTTTTGCCAAACTTTACAATTGCAAAAAAATATGAATGCATGCACTTTATATTTTCAGATATGTTAACAATATCCACGTTACGAATCAAAGCCTTCGTTTGCGTTCTGGTGACTCTGCATTTGTGGATAGAAGGACACGCTTGCGCTTCCAATATTTACGATTGTAATTTTGAGAGAAATATTCCACAGTTTGGTACATCTGAAACGCAACCGTAAAACACAATTCCCAAGCGTAACGTTTCTTCTTCTGGCTAATACGGCCGATGCAGGCTCACCAGCACCATAATGTGGCCACAAACGTACATTAAACACGTTTGTGGATTATACATACGCATGCAAACTGAGAGGTTTGTGCTTGTGGATGGTAAAAATACGTGTGGATTATATTTTTGCTCTTGAATAATATTGATAGAAATCTACCCCCATATTAACACTAGAACCGTTGAGATCCTGGGATGTTCTCTGGTGGTTACACTGAGCAGCCCACTCACATGTGCATTCAAACTCCAAATATATTATTAGGCTATCTTCCTGGTTCAGTGTGTATATGAAATCGCTTTATCGCACCGTTGTGACGAAAAGAGAGCTGAGCCGAAAGGCAAAGCTATCGATCTCCCAGGCAATTTTTGTTTCTACCCTCGCCCTACCCCCCATGGTCATGAAGGGTGGGTCTGTTATGGAAATTTTTGTTCAGCTCATGTATCACATTGTATATAATCTGTAAACACAAAGGTGAAAATATTTACCTGGCAATGTTGTCTATTAATTCGTGCTTTAAGTATAAACAGAGTCAGACAGGTCTGTTTTCAGATAAGACATGGTTACAATGCTTTTGTTTAGAACTGTCGTTAGGGACTTCTGTTTATACTGGTTAGTGACCGAACTGGTTAATCATTCCCTAGATCGGGGTTTTTATTTAACAGATGGTTAAGGAAGCCAGATTCATATAACCAATGTGTGAAGAATGTAAGGGTCATATGCAAAGAGACAACAGGCTATATAATGGCAGAGAACAGAAAGTGTTGTTATCAGTCAGTGTGTCAGTCTTTGTGTTGACTGCAGCTGCTGGACTTTTCCATGGAGAATATTAAAACTATGGCCTAATACACGATCTTGGTAAGAGCATTTATTTGACAGAAATTGCCATCACAGGTCATGACTGAAAGAACAAGATCCCGGGTACAAGCGGCCAAAATGGGTTTTCTCAGGAGGGTGGCGGGCGTCTCCCTTAGAGATAGGGTGAGAAGCTTGGCCATCCGGGAGGAACTCGCAGTAGAGCCGCTGCTCCTTTGCATCGAAAAGAGCAAGTTGAGGTGGTACGGGCATCTGGTAAGGATGCCCACTGGGCGCCTCCCTATAGGTAGGTGTTCCAGGCACATCAAGCTGGAAAGAGGCCTCGAAGAAGACCGAGAACTAGGTGGAGAGATTACATCTCTACATTGGCCTGGGGTCTCCTGCTGGAGCTGCTGCCCCCACGACCCGACTAGGGATAAACGGATGAAGATGGATGGATTATGTTGTATATCTTCTCTCCCTGATGCGTGTCGCGCTGTGTCTGAGCCTCACCTAGTTTATGAAACGTACATTAATTTGGGTAAGAGACCTAAAATGTAGGGTTCCGTTTTAACTGTAAGCATGCCAGACTCCTAGTTACCCATTTAAAAATACCTTCTCCCATTCCAATAACACAGAGCAACTCCACATCCTGCAGCAACAGCGAGGGGAATGATCAGGCTCCTGTGGAAGGACAGACAATACTGTAGGATTGTATCAGAGCAGAGGGGAGCTCTGACATATGTCCCATGTAAAATGTTATTCAATAGCTTATAGTGTTTTACTATCTTACATACTCTAGTAGCTTGAAAGTAGCTTTAATAAGTCACTCTGTATTCTTTTCTTGTTCTTTTTAGGAATGCAATGATTAAAAATGAGTATAATTATTCATGTTGTACTTGCAATAGAGAAGGTTGCACAAACCAATAGGAATATATTCAAAGTGGAAGAACCACTCACATACATACTGTATGCTATAGCCAGAACTGATCTCAGCGAATTAGTCTCTCTTTTTATAAAAGGATGATTGTAACTGCACTGTTTGATTAAAGTTATTTCATGCACATTTTATGCGTTCTAATTCAATGTGGTACTGTGTTATTGTACCACACTACCACTTTTGACTCTCCTGTTAAAAGACGTGTATCTCAATGAGAATGTACCTTTTTAAATAAATCTACTGTAACTGTAGGGGAAAATATAAGCACTTAAAATTTTTTTTTTAAGGTTTTAAAGGTTATGTAAACACAAACGTGTTTACATAATGTAAGTTTGTGGCCACGTTATGGTGCTGGTGAGCCTGCATTGGCCGTATTAGCCAGAAGAAGAAACTTTACGCTTGAGAATCGTGTTTTACGGTTGCGTTTCAGATATACCAAACTGTGGAATATTTCTCTCAAAATTACAATCGTAAATATTGGAAGCGCAAGCGTGTCCTTCTATCCACAAATGCAGAGTCACCAGAACGCAAACGAAGGCTTTGATTCGTAACGTGGATATTGTTAACATATCTGAAAATATAAAGTGCATGCATTCATATTTTTTTGCAATTGTAAAGTTTGGCAAAAACACGTTTGTGGATTATACCTACGCATGCAAACTGAGAGGTGTGTGCTTGTGGATGGTAAAAATACGTGTGGATTATACTTTTGCGCTTGAATAATATTGATAGAAATCTACCCCCATATTTTAAAGTCTCTTCGGTTGGAAAGTGTGTTTTGCATGAGAGGTTTTGCATCGCAACTTAGATCAATAATTTAGAAGCAGCAGTTTGCATTATCAAGACATGCAGTATTATTAGTGAATACGTTTTATGAATAGATTTACATCCATAAACCAATAAGATTGTGTAGTCCCGCTGCTTAGCATGTAACTAAAACTTTAAATCCTTCATCGTTGCGCATGCACTGTTTTACCTCTTGAGGTTTATTCTGTCCGAGTTTCTTCACTGCGCAGTACCAGTTGGTCCGTGCGTTTATGACAACGTGAGTATTTAAATAACTATGTAACGAATTACCAGTCAATATAACAGCAGCAATAGGTTTTGAAGTCGATGTATATCTGTATTTCTGTATTAACGTGCCACAGGTCTGCTAGAGAAAACATGATAATGTTACCTGATGGGACGGATTAACGCACTTGCCCAGGGCCCTGGCTCTGAAAGGGGCCCCTGGCAGCCTGTATTAACTATAATAATTTTAATATTGTTTGTGACAAGTAGCCTAACTGTTAAGTATTTTAACATACTGTACGTCGGTCTATATCATTTACGTAAGCTCCTCCTTATGGTCCAATACTACGCTAGCAACCGTAACTATGCGCGGAAACAAATTCTGACATGCCCGATAGCAAAGGTGTGTTCGTATTGTCAAACAATGGCGAACATTTATCAACACCTGCGAACTGTCTGAAGAAGTAGTTGCCAAACACACATGGACGCTGGACAAAGGATGTTTAAATCTAAACATTTAATATGTTTACACAAAACATTATATTAAAGTTCAAATTGTAGTGTTTTCCATTAATATTCGCCTAAGTTCACCAAATTTGAATGCACCTCTTAACAACATTTAGAGGCGGCTGTCGTACTTTCAGCTTTGCCGAAACCCAAAACACAAGCGGATAAATATAATCGTAAACACACACAAGAGCAGGGCTTAATCAACCTAAGGTTTCGAACCAGCTCGACATTTAGACTATACCTTAGGCCAAGTGCATCATGATGTGTGTGGGCAATCCCCGAAATCTATAAACAAATATGAATAGGCTAGAATCACCCGAAGACGTCTAGTCGCCTTCCCTGATGCAAAAGTATAGCAAACGTGTCAGATAACTGGATTTTAGTAACTTTTTCTAGGATTAAAGCATGAAAAGGGCCACTCTACAGTATGTAAGACATCAGCCATGTTCTCTATCATTAGTTTGCTGTTGAATACTGTAAAACTGCTGTTATTTTATTAATTATGTATTTATCATTCAGAGCCAACGAATTTAGGCTAATTGCAATAGCAACAGAGGCTGGGAATTATAGGCATGTGTTACGATAAAATAATTCCTTCTATAACCTCCATGCTCTTTAATAATAGCCATCTCATCATTTAGTTGTAGGCCTATTTATTTATGACGTGAGAAGTGCAGCTATGGCTGGAAGGATGCGATGGGGGGCCTGCATTGGGGATTGGGTTCTCCTCGCAACATGGGCAGTTTGATCTTTGCTGTCAGAAAATATAGGCCTACTGCGGGTCCCGTAATTTAGCTAACAAGGTTTCAGTCAGTAGGCGTGCACACTTCCCGCGGATTTGAGAAGGTGAGCCCCGCGGATCCTTAAAGTATTAATAAAAAACCACGTCATAATGTAGACTATTATAATGCGCTATTACATTTTGAAATGTCTCAACAGGTCCTGGAATGAATGTGTCCGTAATACATGAGAGCCTATCGTAACGTGTTTATCATTGCCGTGGCAACCACATTAATATGAACTTTGCTTCACTACCATTTCTTCTCCAAATCGTTTTGCGCGCTGGAGATGCAGTACAGTTCTAGTCGGCAAAGTAGCGTTTCAGCAGTGTGAAAAAACCAATGACAAGTTACAATGATTTGTAATGTATGTATTATGTCTGTGGGTGAAGGGCCCAGCAAGTTCCTGTGCCCAGGGCCCATGGGCGGCTTAATCCGTCTATCTAGTAGTATCTTTGTTTAGTATTACCATGATTATTCGGGTCCACGGAAACGATATTACCTTATGTGTTGTTTACACTTATTGTATATATATCATGACTTTGTAGTAGTAGTTCGTTGTTTCCTCATATTGTATGTATCCTGTTCCCCGAACAGTGTTGCCAACTCCTCAGTAAGGAAATTAGCCATTGGCTGTGCTACAAATCGCTAGAAGTCGCTAAATGACGTAATCTCTTAATTTGCATAATTTGCCTGTGATATGCATGCCATTGTGAATGACGCTGTGGGAGAGGAATAACGTCGTGGGATAAAAAGTGAGTAAAAACACCTGAAATATATAGAACTACTTACTTCTGTCGATTCATGATTGTTTTTTTTATATTACAATTCCAACCCTTCTCCTTTATCCGGCCTTGGGACCGCCAAAATGAACCATAAAGAGACAATATGGAGACACTTTTTTTTTACCGTATGTTCCACCTACCCCTAAACTTTAAGTAACCTACCCAACCAGGGTGCACCCGTAAACACAGTAAAACATGAACATTTTGAAGGGCAGCGGGATCAGGCAGGGGCATCAATCCCAGCGCATGCGCAGTTCATTTTCAGTCTGGACGCGGAGGGTGAACATGGCTCTGACTGCAGCGCTGAGAGGGACTGCTGCGTAAGAACTGGGCCGCTTGTGAGTGCGTTGGGACGGGGGAGGGGGGAACGATACCTGCTTTTACGTCAGTCTCCAAAAGTTTCTAGTAACACCAGAAAAAGTCGTTTTTTTTCTTAAAAGAGTCGCTAGAGGGGTCTGAAAACTCGCTAAATATAGCGACAAAGTCGCTAAATTGGAAACACTGTCGACGCCGAAAGTATGCTAGTAGCCAGTATCTGCATGTCTATGCGTTCCACGCGGTAGTGAGCTGCCTGTCTCAATTCCTTATACGGTGCTGCCACCTAGTGGACATGTTTAATGTTAGAAAGGATGCCTGAAACGCCTGTAATGTATTATTACTAATATTACGTTGATTTCATTTGTTTGAGAAACCACACACACACACACACACACACAAACACACATATCAACACACCGAAATATATGGAATCATTTGCAGTTCATTTGGGTTAAATAAAGAACATCATTAAGAAAATCCTAGAAGTGGCTGTGTCATCTCTGACAGGAACACTAGGCTGGCTTGAACACGACCAGCACCGTTCGTTGTCTACGCACACAATATTTTACAAGATAGCAGTACAGATATTCCAATTTATTTTGGGCCGAAAATACATTTTCTGAAACATTCCCTGGCCCATATTGTTGTGGCTTCTTAGAGGCCAACATCCCACACTTGTAACAATAGACATCAGATGATGGTCCAATTGCGGCGCTCGCAATATAATTTAGGCGGCAAGTTCAGCACCAGACAGCTCCACTGCCATGTCTCAGGTTTCTTAAAAACCTCACGTGCAGAACGCATCCTGACAGCTTCCTGGGCATATAAAGGCCTTCTCTCCCCGCCATCCTTTGCCAGTTTGTTGTTTCTGATTTAGATGTACGTACCAGCGATTGTACTTTTTCCGCCAGTCTCTTCTGCCTCTACTCACCTCTGCAGTCCCGCCTGCCAGAAGACTCGACCAGTCAGCCGGCCTTGCTGTCACTACAGACCCGCCGGCCTCCTAGCTCCAATGTCTATTTTCCCCTGCTTATCCTGACTCATATTTAAAGCACTCTGTTTCTTTGTAACCTGACTTCTCCTGCCTCTGCTTCCCACACTTGGGTCCTCGTCCCCCTCCGGCCGTACCTGACAGATTCATAAACAGATGAACAGGCTGAAGTCAAAAACGTAGAAGTCCACTTGAAAGATGGGAGGTTGGATTTGTCCGTCACCGTCACATTTTGTGCTGTAAAAGCTTTAAAGTGTGGATTCATGCACTTTATTTTTTTATTGAGTCTTGCTCTCTTTGTGAAGCATTCAACTCTTATGGAAGAACATCAGTCAACCTTTATGTGTACTTGGCCTCAGGTGAAATTCAGATTTCTCTTCACCTATCCTGTACTTGTCAATGTCATTTAGTGCATGTTCATTGGTTGAGTGAAAGGACTTACTGCCTGGTAAAGGAGTCAATAACCGACAAGGACAGGGAGAAACAAAGGGCTACATATACTCTAGGGGAATGGGCACCAGGTGTGTGTAATGACCAAAGTCCAAGATGAGTAATTGTGTGAGGGGGAAACCCCAGAAAGCATGGCAGGCTACCATTAAACCCTGACAGAGTGGTTCTTCCACTTTCAATATATTCCTCTTTTTGCAACCTTCTCTATTGCAAGTACTAAATAAGTAATTATAGAAATGTTCAGTTAAATGAATTACAATTATTCAAAGTAACAATACAGAATAGCATCCCGCTAAAATTGAATAGGTTTCCCACCAAACTAAAATATTCAAATTATAAAATGTCCCAGTTAACCAGTGTTAATAGCATTTGTCATGTCTACTTCAAAGACATTTGAGTATGTAAGACAGTAAAACACTATGCAAAGCTATTGAAGGACTTTTTACATGGGATAACTGTGAAAGCAGTTGTGTGTCATTGTAGTTGCATTGAAAGAGAAGAGCTTCCCTTTGCTCTGATGCCACCCTATAATATATTGTCTGTCCTCCCACCAGAGGGTAACTACAATGGGTAACTAGGAGTCTGGCATGCTTACAGACAGAACCCTACATTTTAGGTGTCTTACCCAATATAATGTATGTTTCATAAACTACGAGAAGCGACACGCATCAGAGAGAGAAGGTATGCTAAATAATGAAGAGGATTAAACGTGTAATATAGTATGTCATATTATTTGTTCACGCATCAATTTATTCCAGAGTTCTTTGTTATACCTTGCCTAAATAATTGTATTTAGCCTGTCTACAGAATGAACACTTTTTGTCAAATTCAACAAATATTGCATCAAATTTCAATATCTTACTGTTCTCTGTGCATGTTGAAAAAATAAACAATGTTGATTTGTCTTATTACAAGTTTATTGTCATGTATTTTATTGTGACATTTTTGTCTTTAATATTAAGACATTTTTATTTCATTTTACTGTGTTATCTATTAGTTTCTGAATATATTTGAGAAAGAAATCGTGACTAAGAGCAGTATAATATGTATAATTATTGTAACATTTAATGTAAACAGTGCTTTTTCAACCCTTACAGCCTTCACATTCACACACGTTCACATACTGACACAGTGATGGTGTCAGCCATGCAAGCTGACACCATCACCGGGAGCAGTTGGCCAGGAGTTAGCGGCGTTTGAACCAGCAACTTCTCCATCAACTATCGCACGGATTTTATTTAATTTAATTGAATAATAAAGTTATACACATTCCAATCCAAGTCACACATCAATATTCAGAACCACACCCATGTTGCAAGACACTCTAACCAAACACAATTAGAACAGAATACTTCAATGGACATGCATTACAAAAAACTAAAACCAAACATGTACGTGACTCTGAAAGACCATAAAAATAGCAAAGGGGGGGGAACTACCCTTAACAGTATACACGCATATGTCCACACAACAACAACAACAACCATTATATAGGTAGGCTATAAACTCTACCCACTGCTTCACTGCTACTCAAAGACCAGTCTGATGTGGATATTTGTGCTTGAGTTGACTAACAACCATGCTGTTTGCATAAATGTCTTCTCTGTCAGAACATATCCAGCCCTCCTGCTTCACCTTAAGATATTACCAAAAATATATATTAATTTCAAAGTTATAAAAATATTATTTAGGTCTCTTTTTTTATCAATTTTAAGATATAACAATTTTGTATTTATAAAATACTTACATTATTATCCATTTCGTTTTCATAAATATCTTCCTGTTGCACCAATTAAATATATAAATGGGGGAGAAAAAAACAATGAATTATGTAATTTTATACAGTCTAATATACCCCCATTCATTTGAATCTGGTGTGTTGGAGCAGGGAGACATCTAAAACATGCAGGACGGGCTCTCCAGGACTGGAACTGAATAGCCTTGCGTATGTAGTGGTGTATTGCAATATTTTCAATGTATGTGTGTCTCCCTGTTACTGGCCCGATAATCTGAGCAGAACTTTGTGATGTCACTGTTGTCATTTCTAAGAATTGTAAATGGGCATCTGTTCTAGCCAGGGGAGAAAAACAAATGTGCTAAAAGCTCTATCAAATTAACATCATGCTATTTCTCAGTTTGATTGTTTATTATTATTACTTATTTAGTTATTTAATATAAATTATTTTATACTAAACAAAAATTTCAGAGGATAGACTTGTTAGTGTGATTGTCACCCACTAGTTCATGTTTTGTGGCTGACAGCTGTTACGTGGTCAGACTATAGCAGTAAGTAAATTACTATCAGAGTAGAATACAACAAACTGAAGTTGAAAGTTGACTTTAGTGCAGTTTATTGCATGTCGAGACTAACCATGCACCACTAACCAACAAATGTCAGCACTAACCACGCTGTTTTCACGAATGTGTGCTCTGTCAGCGCCGGCCCACATCTTCTTTTTGCCTTAATTTAGATATAAAAAAATATACTGATTAGTTGCCTATGTTAAAATGATTATTTAGAGATATTAATTCAAAATATTTTAAAATAATTTACCCAGTTTTATTCAGTTTTCATAAATGTCTTCCTAAAAAAGTAGTGAACAGCATAATTGAAAATTATTATAATATATATAATTATTATAAATGTCTGCTATGGTCTGTTACATTAAATCAATACAAATTCCTTTGTATTCCTTCTGTTTCATTGTTACTGTAGCTTATAAAGGCTATAGTGTGTTGTGGAATATGGATTCCTAACTAAAAAATGAGCCTAAATCCTCCCACTATCTCTGAACAGTTCACACTATTTCAGTCAGAACCACTAGTCAAAGTGAATATTCATTTACATTTGCAGTTATTTTTATTTGGCGATATGTCTCGGTTCTGGAAGCTCCCTGCCCTTCTATGCGCATACATGGTAAGCCCAAGGCAGGGAGTGGAGCAGAAGACCCCCCACAGGGTACAGAACAGAACAAGCACCAACAACAACAACACCATAACATTGACTAAGTCAGACACGGCATGAAAGGAGGATGTGGGCTACAAAAATGCTCATAGAGGAAGCGCCAAGAAAGAGTAAGTTTAAATAATGCGTCCTGAACGAGTTTGGCCGATAGTATAGCTGTAGCTGTGTCTCAAATCGCGCACTTGTGTACTTATACTTAATATTTTGAGCGGTGATCATAGACAGCATACATTGGCAGCAATAGTTTTTTGTTTATCTTTCTGATCGGATGTGTATGTTATGTTATTTTAATATGTCTTGAAGAAATCATGTACATTTGAGAGGAACAGTTTGAGATAAATTAGAGAGGAGACATGCTGCTACTGGGCTTTCTGGCAGTCAGAACATTTTACAAAATAAAAAATACACTGATCAGTTCTGTATTTTATCTTTGCCAATGCTGCCAACAACCTGTTTGAAGACTGCCATCCCAGAAAATGCTGTAAAGCCTGCATCTTGGTGAGGCAAATCATCTTTTGAAGCTGAATGACCTGGGAGAGGAGAGCAATGACCTTCCTGTCCTGTGATATGGGGGGACATTTAGCTGGCAATACAATCTGGGGTTTGGAGGCTGGAGAAATAAATAAACAGGACATACTGTACATTTAAGCTTCAATAAAGATATTATTGTCAGTATGTGTTTTTCTTTTAGCATTGATGGTAACATACAGTAATACATACATTAGGCTAACATATTTTGATGTCTATATTCTGTTTGCCTGTGTTTTCACTCGCCACTACATCCATCCATCCATCTTCTCCTGCTTATCCGGAGTCGGGTCGCGGGGGCAGCAGCTTCAGCAAGGGACCCCAAACCTCCCTTTCCCGAACAACATCAGCAAGCTCTGACTGGGGGATCCCGAGACGTTCCCAGGCCAGTGTGGAGATATAATCTCTCCACATGGTCCTGGGTCTTCCCCGAGGCCTTCTCCCAGCTGGACGTGCCTGGAACACTTCCCAAGGGAGGCGCCCAGGAGGCATCCTTAATAGATGCCCGTACCACCTCAACTGGCTCCTTTCGACGCAAAGGAGCAGCGGCTCTACTCCGAGTTCCTCACGGATAG
>JAODLL010036747.1:0-21969 GCA_026546735.1 Forbesichthys agassizii | reverse complement strand
GTGTGTGTGTGTGTGTGTGTGTGTGTGTGTGTGTGTGTGTGTGTGTGTGTGTGTGTGTGTGTGTGTGTGCGCACGCGGGATTAAGGGTCAGAGGTGTAAAGGTGGGGGTGAGGCAGCAAGCAGCATAACTGTCTGGAAGTGATTTGAACTAGAACAACATGTCATTATAGGCGCTGGCAGGGGCAAAGTAAACAGCTCATATGTTAGAAGCCTGGGCCGGCAGATGGAAGCTCCAGCTAGAGCGGAGGAGAGGAGGCTTCCGTGATTTCACCATCATAACTGGGCCTGATCCGCCCTGTCTCACCAGACAAGGTGGCCTGACCCGTCACCTTGACCCAAGCCAGCGCCACCAGTCGGCTAGAGGGCCGTGAAATTGCCCTGCTGTTCCCCTCTTTTTGTCTCCGCAGAGTGATTTATGTGGTGTAGATCCAGGCCCTTTATCATCCCCCTGAACAGCTCCGTTCTTCAGGCTCGGCTGTCAGTCTCCATCTCGTCATATCATGATGTTATGACATCTCTCAGGATCTGATGGTTTGGCTGCTCTGCCATACGCACGCCGTAATTCACACACTGCTAGTCCATGTCCAATGCCTACATTATGGCAGATGAATATTACATTGAGGCTTTATGAGCCTTTATTGGTCTGTTATTACGGTGAGTAAGTGACCAGGCATCTGGGGGCTTGTCTGCTAAGGCTGTGAGAAAATGTACATAGCATAAGTGCTCCACCTAGTGGACAAACCACTGGTGTTTAATGACAGAATGCATCGCTAACTGTGTGATGCTGATGTAGTCTTTCTAGTAAAGTGTCATTCTAACTACAGCATTAGCATTGCAAATGGAAGGCTTTTAATTAATCTGGAATATCTGAACCTCTATTACAACTGTTACTGTTACTCTTAAGCCAGTCCCGTCTTTCTCCTCGTGTCTTTCTAGTGAGGCAGAGCCGTTTGTCTCAGAAGCCACTAACGTGGCAGGGAGGCCTACCGCGGCTTACGGCTTCCACCCAGACGAGCAGTTCTTCTACAGCTACCACACAACAGGCGCCCGGTGAACAGGCAATGACAACCTAATGCTGCCTCAGTATCCTGAATGAATATACACTGGTTTTGTGTTTATTTATGTGTGCGCTTGTCTCTGGTTGTGTCCTCAAGGATGAATGTGTTCTATGCTCTCTTCTGTATTCTGGCCAGTACCACCGTTCCTTTTAGCTTGTATTAGTGATATTGTGCAATACTTGTGTATAGAGTTTGGAGCATCATAACTGTAACTTTAAATATCATACCTGACAAACTATATACTGTATTACATTAAAAAAAGAATTGGCATTAAAGAATGTTTCCAATGAACACTAGAATCTCTAAGGTGTGGTGATTGTATACAAATGAGGTCAAATAATACACACACTGTACACATTCCTCCCATAACAATCATTTACATTCTATGTGATTTCTGCCACAGTCTGTTTATTAGGAACAACAGAGTGGAAAGCCTTTATTTCCCTTGTGCATTGATGAGCATTGGGCACCTTGGTTCATGGTTTGTTCGTCATTCATGTTTTGGCTCATTTATGTATTTTGTGGTCACTAATTTATTGGGATTTAAGTTGGCTAGTCTTTACTTTTGCCTTTGAACACGACAACGATTAGGTTACACTGGAATACTTGAAAATGATTTTGGTGAACTTGCTTTGAATAAAAATGTAAATATTCTGCAATTTTCTGTAAAAGGCTTGCGAAGTGAACTATTGTTCTGCTTATTTATGTTGTACTGTTTGTATATTTCATGTGCCTGCAGCGTTGCTGGCCTACTGAAATATGGAAGAGCCTTTTTCTGTGGTGCAACATGAAATAAACAGCTGGTGTCAAACCACGTACCATTTTTTTTTCATTCTGTTTTTGTAGCGTGCTAATGAATTGTAAAATAACTTGTTTTGTGGACCGTAAAAAAATAATCAAAGCAGCATGCTGTATTTCTTTTTATTGTCAAATAAAAGTATTCATTTGCAATGCCCACGCCCAGTGAATGGCTGATCTATAGAGGCAGAGTAAGGGAATGTCCTATTTGTTTCAACATTATGTTCATTTGCCAGTGACATATCAAGGGGTTTTACAAGCTACAGTCTACAGAATGTATTGTGAAAATGCAACCAGTCTCAATGGCAATAGTCTACTTCCTCCTGCATGTTAGGATCAGCTCTTAAAAGCCTTTCCTGGTGTTTAGGCTGTTGAGTTGTTATATATGGTTTGTTATATTTAGTCAAAGGTTTAACAAAGTTAGCCCGGATAGCATGCTGCCATCATTCTAACAGAATTCTGTTTTATTACCTATTCAGATATTTACTAATGTAATAATTGTGTTTTCAGCAAATCAAGATGTTGAAATTGAGATTAAAATCATTCTCAAGAATCATGCCCTTTCAGGATATTGAGGTTAGGAATATGTGCTACTTTAAGCAAAACATTAAAAGGTAAATGCACCCTAAAACTTGTTTTTTGAGCTGTAAACACGCATAAATGCTGGTGTTAATATTGACAGAATTAACCTTTTTATGGTCTGAAAATGGCTCTATTCGTCATATCCGTTAAAAGTCCTTGTCTGCTTTCCAACAGCACTCCTGCCTTATCAAATTTAAATGTTAACATTGTTAATGAGGCCCCTCCCCTCACTCAGCTCCTTGACTACATTTTTAAGTTGTGCGTAATGGGTGGAGTCAGGCTCAGAGCTGGTGCGCAGTTACACTTGGGTGTAACACAATGGGTGTGGTTAGCGATTTTAATCCGATACATTTATTGTCATATTTGGCGACTATCTCCTCACAGTGTGCCAGCTGTCTGCTCTGTGTGTGTGCTGAAAAAGAACCCTACTGTATGTTATAAGACAGCCCTTGCTTTGGAAACACACAGTGGTGCGGACAGCACCACACACTGTCCCAGCCTTGGTAATGCTGGGAGCTTGCAGGGTATCTATCTACAATTTGTTTATGGTTTTCCTTCTATGCCTTTGTTCTTAGAAGGGTATCAATTACTAATGTCATGATAAAGTGTCATGCACCCTATGGTTAATTTAACTATGCTCACAGTCGCCTATCACGTAGTCCCAGTAATACATCTCAATTAGTTTGAGATGAAATGCGGCTCGTCTCCATCCAGCACGTTCTCCATGAAACCTTCTAGGAGACGCTTAACTGGGATAGCGCTGCACCAGTTCCTCCACCTCGGTAACCTCCACCACTAGATCGCGGATCGCTCTGACAGAGTCCAGGGGTGGGGGGGTGGGGCTAGTGGGCCTGGCAGCTGCCCCTTCGGAAGCCTGCAGGGTCACCCTGGCTGAACCTGCTGCTGGGACGTCCTGGCTAACGCTGGCATCACCACCCAGGGCCAGCTGTAGCTCGCCTGCAGACGGATCGTCTGAAGTCAGCGGTGACTCGCTGGTGTTCATGACGTCCCCCTCGAGGTCGGAGGTCGTGGAGGCCTCACTCTCACACACCTCCACGGAGTCAAGGTATGAGCACGGGGATACACTTCTTGGAGAAACGTTCACAGACGAGGGGTCAGACACGGAGAGGTCGTCACTCCCCTGCTCTGCCTGCACATCAAGATCTTCTGCAGACGCGACTACAAGCACTTCGCCACTAGAGGGAGCCGCCAACGCAGGTTCATCTACTTCAGCAGAGCTTACTGCTGTGGACACAAGGCCTTCTGCTAGCGCAGCCAGTGGGGTTTGTTGAGGGGCGAGGGCCAGGGTAGGACCAGGGCCAGGATCAACGCTCTCATCTCGCACTGCTGCTTCTCCTGGGTTTGTTGGTGCACTGTGTCTCTCCTCCGCTATGGCTGCGTCTGCCACAGCTCCTGTCTCCGGTGGAGGGGGCCTTTCTTCTTCGGGTGCTACGGTGTGGACCACGCTGGCCTCCGTAGCGTCGTCGCCACTGGACGCTGGCTGCCGCGTGGTGGAGGCGTGAGCAGGGCTTCCAGCAGCGGTCTCTGTCACGCCCGACTCTGCTGTTCCAAACAGCAGCACCTCCTCCTCTGTGCCCTCCCTGCCCGACAGGGCCCTGGATGGGCTCCCGGGGCTGGAGAGACAGGAGGAGCCACTGGATCGACTTGACTCAGTCAACACGTCTTTGCTGTCTGTGAGCAAGTTGTGCTTCTTCAAGATGGCGG
Organism: Forbesichthys agassizii; assembly: GCA_026546735.1. NCBI lineage: Eukaryota > Metazoa > Chordata > Actinopteri > Percopsiformes > Amblyopsidae > Forbesichthys > Forbesichthys agassizii. Next base: position 17,806 of record JAODLL010036747.1, on the reverse strand, counting down.
CCTCCTTCACCACTAGAACACAGAGGGGGCAGAGGAATATTAGGCTATTGTGTGTGTGTGTCAGTCAATCAAATTGGGTCCTGAGAAACCTTCTGACCAGTAAACTTAGTTGTTATTTGATCTACAGCACACATCATTGCTACTGTCTTATAGATAAATGTAATGTGCGTTTTAACGAGGAGATCATATTCACACCAGTAACATAAATAGCAGTATCAAACCTCTGGTGACATCCTTCTCCAGTATCTGCAGCAGGATGCCTTCGTAAACATTCTCAACATGTACAAAGTTGGAGTGGTCAGCGTCGACTAGCTGCTCAAGACCTTGGAGTGTCTGTCCAGAGAGAAACCATTATAAAATGGATACTGTATTAAATGGTGCGTGTGTGTGTGCGTGGGGTTGACCTACAGGTTTGCAGGTGGAGGCCAGGTTCTTCCTGATGTAGGGAAGCGTTATCGCCACCAAAGCCTCGTGAAAAATCCTCTTCCTCACAGTGCTGCTGTCATAGTCATATTGCTACAGAACACAGGCATTGTGCATGTTTAGTGTCCTTTTTGCTACACACAAGACAATGCACATGTTGGATGCATGCATGTTCTATCAGAGAAACAAAATTGCTAATAGTAATGGAATCGGTCTTCCCAAGCAGCAGTTAGGTGCAGTAAGTACCACAACAGGTGACCCCTTGGATGTGTCAATATGAGTGTCTTTTGAGTGATTCTACTGGCACACCTGAAAGGTTTCAATTACAGTTAAAACTACAGGTTGCAGTTGCACGTGATGGCCAGAGTAAGTCCCCATTTCCAGAGTTATCCTGTGCAGCTTTAGAGATGTAATGCTGCTGACCTTGAGCACCCTGTGTTTGACCTTCTCTATGGCAGAGACCGTGTTTTCTGCGTTGTCCTGGATCGCCTTGTACAGCAGCTGCTCAACGGTAAATGCTGCATTCTCCATCAACTGACAGGAAGACACCACAATAAAGTTGATCTCTTACAATAAACAGAAAGGCTACACTAGCTTTCTTGAATATACTGTAATTATAGTATGTTGTGGTTAAATGAGCAATGTACTGAGGAAAGAATTTAAGTTGAAGGTGTGTGTGTGTGTGTGAGAGAGAGCCAATGTGCAATATCTTATGTTATGTGCAATATACGGTATCTGCACAAATGTGTTGATAGAGATTATTACTGTGTGTGTGTGTGTGTGTGTGTGTGTGTGTGTGACATGCCTGCTGTAAGTCTAGCTGAGCGCTGTGGATCAGACCAGTTGTACCAGAGAAGCCAAAGTGTTCCTGTAGGTGCTGTAGTCTGTCTCGGAGGGTTGCTATCTTCTGGTAGCAGCTCTGCAGCTTAGGCCTCCACATTATAGCCAGAGCCTGCACAGGGATGTTGTGGGGGGAAGTGGGTGGTCAATAACAATATTTGTTGCTAAACTGGCTAACATAAACATCTCTATTAAGAAGATAAACAGTTGTCTATTAACAATACAGATAGGTGTCCATTAAGCAGATATACATCTTTAGATTTTGATGTATATGTATATGTTTTAGGAAGAGGGAAAAGAAAGAATGTACCTTTTCAAGTTCATCAGCACCCATGCCAGTTTGGAAGTCCCGACACAACTGGTCCATTGTGCTGTCAATCAGCTGCCGTCCCTCCTGGAAACCTGAGCTGACTGGTTCCATCAGCTCGTCCAGGACTGAGACCAGGAAGGGCTGCACGCTCTGGGCACAGAAGCTCTCCGCTGGCTCGGACGCGCTGGCTGGAGATGGGGTTGAAGAGAAGCTTCAATATTCCATAGTTCATCTGATACGTCACTGATCACTGGCTATTACATGTACATGTAAGCAGTCATGCTCTATTCTACATAAGTGATATTGTGTTCCCATTTAACTAAGAGAGCATTTCTGAGGTCAGTGACTGATGTTTGATGAAAGGGCCTGAGTCAAAATGAGGGGAACATCGTTCTATTCTGCCTTGAAAACCATGGTGGGCATGGTACAAAGGTACCCTGCATCACACACCTCCAACGGTCCAAAGAGGCCAGTGGTTGGTAATCAGAGTAGGTGAAAAGTAACCATAATAATAGTATAATAGGATAGATAATGTAATGTATTATTTCTGCTGAAATAATGTGCTGGCATACAGTATTGTACAGTATTACACCATATTTTTCAGGTGAGATGTTGAATGTGGACCCTATATAAAATGTTTTTTATATAGGTAGACCCTATATAAAACGTGCCCTTGGTAACAAAGCAGTGGTGGAGAGAGCTGCACATATAGGATCTTAATGACCTTACCCTTGAGCTTGTTCTCCACAAGCCTTCTGGAGCTGACAATCTGGTCCATGTCTGAGTGGATCAGCACTTCCTGCTGACGTGCTGAAGTACTGCATTCATTCTTCAAGGCTGTCAGTCCTTCCAGAAGATACTCCTGGATCAAGATGTAGGCGGCTTCCACTACCTGCATGGATCAGACTGGACTCTCAGTTATGTGTGACTTATATTCTGCCATAAAACAGCAGGACACCCATGCCAGAGTTTCATTTAACTCACTCAAAGGAGTTCAGTTATCTGACCTCAACTAATAACTAATGACAAGAAAAGCAATACTAGGGGAGGCATAGAAAAGGAAAAAAGGCTTAAAAACAACTCTCTCTCCGGACCACGTGATAATGATCCAATATTGCAGGAGGATTACATCAACTGGCATGCAAGTAGTAATACCATCATTTTCAAATAGCAAGGGTCAATCTACTGAGGATAGACATTTTTTAATTTTTTTGTTATTAAAGCATCCACTTACTGAGGTGAAAAACTGTAAAGCAGGGCTATTCAATTACACATTAAATTGGGCCAGATTTTAAAAAGAGAAAGTGTAGGTGGGCCACAATTTTCATCCTTTTAAAAGCAATTTCACATTTAGGCAATTATATAACATAATACAAATTTACAACAATTTACTAAATCTAAACATTTATTTTTAGTTTAGCTTTAGTATGATATAAAGACACAGTAATTATTTGGTAACAGAAATACACTAATTGCAAAGTAACCTACATGTTCTATTTTGCATTCAGAAACACCGGTAGATGAATTCCATTGTAAAACATTATTTTCAGTGTCGATAAAAACACCTTTACTATAGCATACTAATAGTCAGCAGGTAAAGGAAAATAATAAATGAACATAGCTAGGGTTGGGTACCAAACTTGACTTTTGGCTACTGACCGAAATATATGTACCTAGGTTACCAATTCACATAAGATCAGCCGGTGTCAAATTTCAATATCGCCAAGTCCATACCTGCGTGCACAAAACTGAAATGTAATTTCAGTTGTAGAACACTGCATGCATGTTGGCGGGACTTCCGTTTCTTTGTGCAAAAGACTATATGCCAGAAAGGTGAGGAATTAGCTCCTATAATTCTATAGAAATTTATCACCATTGACATTAAACAAGCTCTCGTTGTCTCGCTCTCACAGACGCTCACGGGGCTCTATGTGCATACCGTCACTCAGACTAATTTCATCTTGCTGATTATTATGTCTGGACAAAGACATTACGTCATTACGTCATGATGTCTTGGCTGTAGAGCAGTTAAATCAATTAAATATTGACTCAATTAGGGTATAATCCAATACTGTATATTGAAATAGAGTATTGGGTTCAGGGGTGCAATCCCCTTTCGGGCCACATGGGGGTAGTTGGTGGGCCGCATTTGGCCCCCGGGCTGCCAATTGAATATGCCCTGCTGTAGAGTATTAGAACATTCCACATTCTATATTAAACTACCTAAATATCTCTAGGCACACTTAACAAATGAAATAAATATTCCATTCCATGCATCAACAAGGAGTGATCTATCTTGAATTGAGATGTTTGTAGTAACGTTGCACCATTCAAAGACACCAGCTGGGGACTCACAGCAAACCACACTTTCTTCTTGGCCTTCTTCTTAGCCTTAAGGCAAGGTAGCATGTCTTTCTGTAGGGTAGGCAGCAGCTGCTCCATCACTAGGTTGGCCATCGCCTGAACAAACACACTATGTAAGGTAGGTAAGCACATATTTACACAAATGGAAACACAGGTATAGCTTTCACTTAGCAGTAGTCATTCCATGCAGATATCAGCTAAGATGTGTGTATGGGTGTGAGCCAGCCGTCTTATTTACAGGCTGCTTACAGTATAACCGCCCACACTTAGGTTTATTTGTGCCTGTGTGTTTACAGAAGTGTGTAGTCCAGAGAAAAGCCGTCTCCATTCGGTTGTGATTTCCTGCTTATTAGCTCACTTCTTTTCAGCCGTAACTATTCAAATGAAACACCATGTGAGCACATAGCTTATCATGCTGTTCTCCCTCATCTATTCAGACAGCAGGATGAAACAGGCCAGAGGAAACAGGTTGAGGGTCTTCACAATAACTGATCACATATACAGTACATTTGCACTAAAACACTTTATTGTTTTTGTGCTGTTGCTTTTTTAGTTGTTAATATATTTGCATAAATAAACACATTATTATTTTAATTGTCTGTCTAGGATATCTGCTGACTATGTTGTCTACATGTCCCATAACTACATAATTTCGACATTTTCACAACAAATATGTTTAAAGTTAACCGATTTGATGGAGAGACTGATTGAGTGATTCCATTTGAAATGATTCTTGTTTATCCGACAGGCTGTAGCGCATATCAACATCTTGGTCTTTTGATTAGTCAGACTGCCTGTCAATCAAACTCTGGCGAAAGGGCCATTCCAGACACCAGTCAAGGATGTTTTGGCCTGTCTGCTTAACATCTGTTGTAACATCTCCTGCAATGCAACATAATATAGTGGGACCAACCCAAAACAAGCATGGAGGTGGACACTAACAGCGAGATAAAGAGGCACAGCAAGATAATCACATACAGATCATGCATAGAAATAGGCTGGAGAGGTGCCGATGTACCCTGACATCGCTGCCTATCATCATATCTCCGGCCTCAAGCTGTGTCTTCTCCTGTCTGTACAGCTGGAAGGCTTTGAGAAAGGCCTGCACCTCACATGTCTTCTTCTTCATGAAGTCTTTATTACCAGAGGGATGAGAGGAAGACAGATAAATACACAGGAAGGGAGGGAAAATCTTTATAGACCATATTCGGCACATATGTTGCCATGTATTAAGCACATTGTGCACAATGGTGGCCACAAGGGGCAGAGTTGAGCTTATAACGTTCCAAGTTGCCATACAGTATCTGTCTCTGTTTGAGGGAAGAGTCCCCCAAGTTAAGATGGAATGGGCAGCCTACTGTTATTAAAGGCAGGGTTATATTTCGAGAACGCTTGCTAACTTCATGCTCAAATCAAAACAACATCCCTCCGCAGAGGCGCCTCATATTAAAGGACGCATTCCATGAAAACCAAGTATTTCTAGTGACACAGAGAAGTAGTAAGCCTTTCAAAGTGGACTCTTAGCGTCCTGGTCTGTATTGGCTAAAAAAGGGAGAGGGGCGGGGAAACAGGCGAATGAGAGAAACGTGCATATGTTGCGTGGATTACTGCACACAGTTTGGTAAACACCCTTATGAGGATATGGCCAGCTACGTAGTATCAGCGAAATATGCAAGGCAAGGAACAGATGTTGATCGCCAGTACACAAACTGTAAGTACAAGTTTAATGTTCAACATTTGCCATGACCAAATATGTAAATGTATTTTATGATACAGTAACTGCAGGCTACCATAACATAAACAAGGAATATTATCAAGAGTGATGTGCACATCAATAACTACATTAGATTAATATAGGCTATGTATTGTTCAGAAACTGTAAACGGTTTAGAAATAGGCTGTCAACAAGTGAAAAGGAGCATGATATGACTCCTTTACAACGCATTCTGAAGGATTACTATGACTATGTTGTTGTGACCAGCTACTTTGTTCATGTTGCTATTTACAGTGTCAGGGCTGTGTAGAAGTATAAGATTTATTTTTAACAAGCTAGCGAGGAGACAAAGTGTGTATTCACTTACAATTAGCTTGCAATAGCTGACTATGCCTTTAAGTTGCAGGTATCCATTTTTTTCAGCATTCAATATTCATGTGGTTACTTACTAGTATATTACAATATAAATATAGTAATGTTTACTCTAAATCTCCACTGAGCTTTTACTTCAGGGAATAATAGAGCCAGTTGTAATGACACTGGTTTATTTTGAGCCCACCTTGGTTCTGGTGCCTTATGCATTCAGCCAGGATAGCGAGGAAGTTGTCTCGCTTGGCCTCTTCTTGGAAGCAGAAATAGAAATCACTTTGGTATGGGAGATGCAGGTAAACTGGGAAATGTCCTGGCAATCCTGCCAGTGGGGGAGCAAAATCCTCCTTCACATCTGAAAGAGTAGTCATCCTTTTAGAATAAACTGAATTCCTTATACCTTTATTTGGGTGTGTGCAGCAAGCGTGTTATGTATGTAATATTAGATGTCATTGTCTGTGGCCTACCTGAACACATTTGAAATGGTTTGTACATGGACTTACTGGGTCAATGTAGGGATAATTGGCTATCCAAACAGGATTTTACAGACATTTACAGAAACAGCCATTCAAATCAAATGATACCTCTGACAACAGGCCCTAAAAACTGCCAGCGAATGCATTTCCACAACTGAAGGCTCATTGGCACTCACTGTTGGCATCATCTGGGAAACACCTGTTGACCATGTCCATGTACCTCTCCTCTGTGGTTAAAACAGTGCCCTCTGTAGGGATCAATTTGTAACGCGGAGGAATGCCTTGAATAAAACCCTGATAAAAAGAATAGCAATTTAGAAGAAAATATCATGAAGTGCTTTTGTGGGCAAATTAAAGAGACTTGTACACATACATATAGCTGCCTTACCACACACTACTTTCAATATAACACAATACAACTTACACTGGTTACGCTGTTTAAGTGATTATTTAGTCATGTGATTTCATGAAAATAATGTTTCAAATTGATTTTCAACCAGAGCTGAGTTACAAGTCAGTTAATGTCAAGAAACCACATTTCATGTCAAACCTCGATGTGGGTTACATATTGAGATAGATAAGACACAGTTAGCATTTTGAAAGTTTTGGCTGTGGTGTGGTTCACGAGACACTCGGGATTTGGAACAGCTGTGGGTAATGAACGCAGAGCAGGCGTTCAGATGGATGTTGTGCCTTCTGACATGTATGGACTGGTTCGGCAAATGTTACCAAATGCTTGATGAGATACAACGTACATGTTGTATATAAATGGTTCAGAATCAGTCTGCCAGAAAGATCCCACCTGTGTGTACTAGATTCATTGTCAAAGCAAAGCTTGGTCATGGTGCAAGGTATGGCTACATGGTCAGACTCACCTCTGAGCTATCGTGGCACTCAAGGCAGTAGTTGGCTCTCACCACCACATAGCCCTCTTTCCACTTCCTGTTGTCATTGAAAAAGAAAATGCCCTCCTCATAACGGACTGCTCCATCTTCAAGAGCCTCCTGGTACAGACACACACACACACATCCGCACGCACACACACACACACACACACACACACACACACACACACACACACACACACACATACACATACAGGCACATACATTGATGAAGATGTAATGACTTAAACTTTGCTGGTTAAAGGCAGAGTTGGTCATTTTCAAGCTTGCTAACTTCAAGCGCAAATCAAAACAGTATCACTCCGCGACGGCGTCTCACACATCGAAACGAATTGTTAAGCAAAGCGTAGTACTCTGGCAGTAAAAGTACGGCTTTGTTGTTGTGAGCGGTGTTCGCCACTTTGTTCGTGTTTCTATTTATGGAGTCAGGGCTGTGTCGAAGTATTCGATTATTTTTTCAAAACGCACAGATAACTGTAAGCAAGCGAAATGCGAAGAGATATTTGGTGAACTTGGCAAAAAGTGTATTTCATTAGCTTACAATTAGCTTGCAATAGCTGATAATACATTTAATGGGATGATAACAAAAACATTATATATTGAATCATTACATTATTATTATTATTATTATTATTGCTGTCAGACCAGCAATTAAAGTACAGACACAAAGCTGTGGAATCACACACACACAACATAGTAAACAATAAGTTACCCGTTGTAGCAGCAGCTGGGTCATTTTCTCTTTGTGTTGCTCCAACTCATCTTCAACCTTGGCCAAATGGGCCACAGAATACTGTTTACTGTAGTATGGGCTGAACGCCTTCAATTCAGCTTCAGTCTGGTCTGAGACACACACACACACACATACAGATATTATTACACATGATCTCTATATTATATTGCAGTACCTACCAAAGTGCTTATATTACATGTTATTTCTATACAATACAATTATATAACTGTTTAATGGATACACAACAGAAGGAAGTGACACAGGAGAAAATAGAAAGGATTTAGGACCTGAACACTAGGTATCTGGGTGAATCTCTTGATACTCTTGATATCCTGCAGCTTCCTGACCAAACCCATGCTTGGACAACAACCTCACTTGAGCTGCATGAGACAGTTCAAAATATATCTTTCCATACTACGTTTGCCAAGGACCAGAGCGAAGTAACTAAGCGCACTTAATCAAGGCTTGAGCTCATCTTTCACTCTTTTCCTAGTCCCATATTACATGTGCTGCAGTAACACATCTACAACTTCAGCCTTAACTTACCCCAGATGATATCACACTAGGCTCAGGTGAATCACACACAATACATACAATGGTTCAATGATGCCAGATAAGGAAATTCATGTGTCTTTTTCATTTTGCATTTGTGTGAGTAACAGCTACAAGCATTCACAGTAATCAGCATGTTGATGCATCAAGTCCCAGGTCAAAAAGATTCTGTTCACTGTCAGAGAGGCTGAAGAAGCTTCACGAGAACAGGGTCTGGCCTGGTCAAGGGCAGATCCTCAGCCACCAGTGTGTGTATGTGTGTGTGTGTGTGTGTGGGGAGCTAGTGTATATTTCTAAAGGTGGTTCCAACAATAGCGGTGGTGGTAGAGCTAGATGAAGTGATACAAACATTTGTAGCAACACAGATTAGTTAAAGGCTGCTCCAGTACTTTCTAAATGAACCAGAAGTCTATGCCCTATATGCCCTATATGTACAATGCTCACTCCCCAATGGAGCGTGCCCAGACCAATTGCATTCACAAAATGAATGTTGGGGCTTAATGATTAATAATGATTATGATGATTAGTAAGAATTCAGATAAAGAGGAAAATAATCATATTTTTCCAGGGCTCATTTGTTTATTTATGTACAGTATGTACAATAACATAATGGCATATTACTTGGTTTTATGAACAAATAATCACTATTAGCATTGTTTCCTTCAATTCTCTGTGAAAGCAGTATAATATCACAAGACCCTTTGCATATTACAGTGGAGGGAAGTGTCCTTAACACAGAGGTCAGGAAGAGTTGTTTACCTTTGAAACACAGTGCAGAGAAGTGCAGGTGCTGTGTGCGTGTGCGTATGCTGGCGCACATGTGTGTATGTGTGTGTTTGGTGGGGGCACATAGAGCAGGACACAAGAACTGTACAGAGAGCTGCATAGAGCAACAGTAATACAGCAGGGCTGAGAGAAATGTCTAATGGACAAGGACAAACGAGTTAGCTACTTCATACACACACAGCTACAGTGGAAGGCTAGCATGCAGCTCCCTAGGGGATCGCCTTGTTTTTTCCTCAGGTCTGGGCCACTAACAATACTGTGTATAAAGGGCAGTTCCGTCTGCTTTGCTGTTAGACTGAGTTCACCCACACACACGCCCGCGCGCGCGCACACATGCACACATACAGACAGACACACACGCACACACACACGCACACATGCAACACATGCAACACACTGGATATCCTGATGCCTGCCGTGGGTGAGATCTACTCTATGGAAACAATGATCCCTTTCAACATCTCTTTCACTGTGTCTTGTGGGAAGGGGGATCAATGCCAAACGAATGTGAGTCCTCCAAGTGAATATGTAACACTCAATATTCCCAAAGACCCGCTCAATAAGGCAACACCCATTCTTCCTCAGAACTGGCACTTTGATTCTGATTACATAACGGCTGAAAAATGAGGTTCTGAATGAGGTCATTCCTACACAATTTGCCATCTACAGTATGCAGCACTGAAAGCTGGGGTAATGTTTAATAAGATGTGGATTACTTGGGTATATGGACAATAAGTATATATGTATTTAGAAGTAATTCAATTAAGCTACCAAGCTCAACTTGCTGAAACACATGTTTTGCAACCCATATACTGTAAATCTGACAAAATGAATGATTTTATGTTCGCTTTTGTGGGTTGGTATAGGCACTCTAGATAGATAGTCTACCCAAAATGTAGCACTGAAAACACAGAAAAAGTGACTTTTTAAAATAATTTGTACCCTTTTACTGTAACATTGTGTATAAATGTTAATTGGTTAACAATTAGCTTCCCCATTGATTTCCATTATTTTGTTGCTATTATGCTATTTTGCTGTACAATTATGCAAGGGCATTACATCTTAGCATTTCTGTGTGACTTCCCCACTCATTAGCAATGATTGTCACTTTATAGATAATAAGAATGAAAGCATATTGCCCAGATTATAAAAATAACTGATATTTTACCTTTCAAAGGAAAATGCATATGTATGCATACTGTAACACATGTTGCAGGAGAGCTTTGTGTCGAACAAATCTCAAGCGCACTGTGCCCTGGTGACACACTTTATATTATTAAGGTTTATGCAGCCAAGGTAAAAAATATATAATTTTGTTCAAGGTACGATATGCCCATTACAGCCCATTACGGGCTCTTTTATAGAAAGACTCAACTAGAGGACAGACAGACTATGTATGGCACCGATACGATACTGAGATCGGAAATCGGTCCAATACTGGCTTAAATAGCTGGATTGGCATCGGTGACAAATAGGCATTGGAACTGCTATGGAGCTGATCCAATTTAATTAATTTACACACGTAGGTCTACTGTCAAGCATCAGCCACGTCTAACATACTCAGGCCACACTATCAGCAGCAGATTTCTAAAAAGTCCTAAATTAGAGATTGGCACTCATTTACTGTGTAACTTAATTTAAACCAAACCACTTATGCATACATCAATGACAATATTGTAATATTTCCATTCATATAAAGCCCATGTTACAGTGTGTTTCACAAGTCTGATGGTTCCTGAAACAAAACATTATTCCCAGTCTTTTCCTCAGTCACAGTAAGGAATTTAACACTGGGATCAGATTGGTACTTGGTATCGGCCAATACCCAAAGTGCAGGTATCTGTATCGGGACTAAAACAATTGGATTCTGCCATCCCTAATGAACCCAACTTTATTTATACACTTGCCTATCTTATTGTAATCCTACTAACAGTTCGTTGTTATGTTAACTTTATGTACAGATGAATGAGCCCTTTATACGTACTACAGACTACTGAGTTGAGACAATTGTTTGGAGAGGCTAAATGTTTTGCATTCTTTAAGGCTGAAGCTGGAGAGACCTGTTGTTCTACTCTATATGCCATCTAAAAGTAGAGAACATGTTGTGAGTAATACGAAGCAGACACATGAAAGATAGTACATCATTTTGTAATCTGTTTTCAAACAGAAATCACATGAATACAGTAATACTTTAGATTAGAAATATATATATATATATATATATATATATATATATATATATATATATATATCAATGTTCAACTTTAATGTTTTAACACATGCACACACACGCGCATGCTCACACACACACACACACACACACATCTTATACACATTGAATGTTTGACTGTTGAACACAATGAAAGCAGTTCCACTTTCAGTAGGATACTGTGTGAGTACTGTCTGTATAAACATGCAGGGATAATTCCCTGGAGACCAGTCAGCAGGCAAAAACACTGCCACTTTACCGCCATTGTTGGCCGGGCCAGTCCAATAATCAGATGCATACTGTACGTGAATGGGGAGGTTAAATACATGTGGTGCATGGAACACCGGCTAGGATTTATATGTGCCTATGTGTAAGTGTACAGACCAGGGGTGTATATGTGAGTATCGGAGCAACAGCTGGGACCACTCTCTGGCTGGCTGTCAACCCTCCTCCCTGCCTGCCTGCTGAGGCCCCGGTTTCTGCCAGATTTCCGTGTAATGATACTGATTCATATTCCTGAACCCCATTTTACCCACTGCGCAATCACAGCGTGTTCTTAATGTGTTTTTTTTTTGTCGTCATCACAATTTATAGCCAGTGTTACAGCACTCAATGCATTGTGGCTGTTGTAACCATGGAACTATAAGTGACCCAGGGGAGTGTGAGGTACAGTGGAACTGAGGTGAATGGAGAGGGCACCTGCGCAAAGACAGTAACGTTCATAGAACGGTCGAGGCAGAGAAATGACTCAGCGCGTGCTTTCTGACTCTCCCTTATTAGGAGTGCATTCACACTAACGCTGTGCTTTTTATACATACAACCCGTCACGACGACGCTTGCTTGGAGATCCTGAGTAAAATTATAATTCTTAACAGATAGGGGCCAAAAAACAAAACAATGCTCCTGCGTGAACCTGAGCAGGAGAAATAGAAAAATGAAGGCAGTGATTGGTCGAATAGGCACCGTACAGACAAGGTAAAAGGGATGTAGAGAAAGTGGAGCCACTCAGGCAGAGAGAGAGCGAGAGAGAGAGAGAAAGAAAGAGGGGGCGGGAATGAAGATATTGGAGATTGATAGAGTGAAAGTGAAAGACAGACAAAGAGCAAATAAGAGTGCACGAGGGAGGCTGCATGTTAGAGAGAGGGAGAGCGAGAGAGAGGGAGAGGAATTCTGGCAACACGCATCTGTTCCATCATCCTCCAGGACAACAGGACAATCAGCCACACAAACACCACTGAACAGCTCGCAAAAGCAACACTTCAGCTCAACGACGTACACAACCTGCAATAATTCAAGAACTAATAATGACCATAAACTGCTGCCTTTGCCATAATTTATCTAATGTTAGTGATACGAGAAATTATGATGTTGGACGCTTGCCAAAGCTTTCACAAATGCGTGTGTGGGGACAGCCTAATTGGGACTAAATCTACTTAGTATGTGTTCAGCCACAGCTTCTGAATTGAGATTAGTTTTACTAGCTTCTGAATTTGTCCAGTTGACATTATCGTCCAGCAATGGCACTATGTTAGCCTGTAACAATGAGCTACAAATAGCACCTGTGAAACAATTACTACAATTTGAGCCTGGTTTATGCGTATTGTAGCCTACTAATGGGAATCTGGCAAAGTTACAGTTCTAACCATGCCGTGAAGAGATCGCGTTTTAAAATGAGCACCCTACAAGATTTGACCCATATGGGACTTGAGCTTTCACGTGACCTCATTGTGTATTGCACCTTGCAATTTTGAAATGCCACATGGGAATATGTTGTCAATTTTTTTACTTAACGGAGAACATGCATCAGAATAGTGGTAACATGTACATAATACTTGTGTAGTAGAAAGACTCAGTTGAACCCAAAGATCAAAACTGGTTTGATCGTCATTATAGTTAAGCCTGAACAGTAGTAGAGGTTACTCCTTGGTTTCAACTGAGTTGGCTTTGTCAGAGCGAGACACATCTGGGCTGCTTGTCATATTTGTAGGCGGACATACGTGTGTGTGTGTGTATGTGTGTGTGTGGGTGGGTGTAGGTGTGTGTATGAGACAGAGAGGGGGAGAGTATTTATTTTTATGCTAGTTAAAATCGCTTCATTAGAGCTGTGGGACAGTTGCCCATTTAAATTTACACTACAAAGCACAGCCAAGTAATCAGTGTATTGTAGTTTGACAACAGTGGTAAGTGCCTGACCCAATATGTCAAGGCTATTGATTTCCAGCAGGCCTGCACACTGAGGTGAAAAGATGTGGGCTGTGGAATAGTATTCTTTAGGGCTCATGGGTTGTCCCACCAATTTGAAAGACCTTTGTTCCTTGTGTGTACTGTATATGATCAAAGAGCACAGACATTGCTATATTTATTACTTATACTGTACAGTGTTATTTATTATTATTATAATATTTCCTTTAATCATGTCACTAAGGTGAATGATTGTTATTATTTCCTGATGCCGATGAAGGGAATGGATATTATCTGTAAAAATGTGTTACAATATTTATTTTCTTTATTTATGTTGTATGTTCCCTTTTTATAACTTATTGGTTATACATATATCCACCGAAAGTGGTGAAATATATACAAAGACTACAGTGTATAGTGTGTAAAGTATGCAGTCTTGTTTCATCACAAACTTGTAAGGCATCTTGCTTACTGTATATTGGATGGTAACTTATTGAATCCTTTTCCCCCCAGGTTTCATCCATACATGCGGAGGCACTTTAAAAGGGAGAAATGGAACAATAGAAAGTCCAGGTTTCCCGTATGGATATCCAAATGGAGCCAACTGCACCTGGGTTATTGTAGCTGAGGAAAGGAACAGAATTCATATAGTTTTTCAATCTTTCGCTGTGGAGGAGGAATATGATTTTTTATCTTTGTATGATGGACACCCACATCCAGCAAACTTCAGGAGCAGGTAAGAAAGATCACTGTCTATGCACTTTGAAGGTCCCGTTTGATGCCTTGGAGACAGAAGTGGAATGGGGAGGAAGTCAGGAACTCTGGCTGAATGTTCAACTTTTATGTGCATGATAATGAATACGTGTGCTAGTCAGTGATGCATGAGCCAGCCAGCCGGAGCATGGCACAGTGCATGTATGGTTGTAATGTATGGTTGTCCTGTGGAGAGGGTGCAGAATTACATAGCAGATACATTTATTTTGAGAAATATGATGATGAAGATATTACAATAATATGTCAGAATTCCCGACATTCCTTCATTAATTACCTTTGCTCTTATTGAGACTTAAAGGTATAGTCAGCTATTGCAGGTTAATTTGGAAGCTATACACGTTTTGTCGAATACACAAAATATCTCATCGCATTTCGCTATCTACCCTTCTCTGTGCGTGTTGAAAAAAATAATCTGATACTTCTACACAGTCCTGGCTCCGTAAATAGGAAACCGCTCATATCAACAAAACCATAGTACTACGCTTTGCTTCACAACGTGTTTCAATGTATTGAGTGATGGTGCGGACACGTGCAAAATGCTCTCGCCCCATCTTGCTCTCTCTAAAGTTTACAGTAGTACCGATAGGCTACGGCCACCTTGGTTCAAATGAATGCAAAACATTGACCTTTGGAGTCTGTTTAGATATTGTTAAAATTTTTTATGGAAAAGCACAATTTCATATACACTGACTAGACGATCCTACCAATTTCTATTATTATTATTATTATTATTATTATTATATTTGCGAGTCATGCAGACAGAACGGATGAGACACAAGCAAAAATGTGCGACGACTAACCATTCTCGGGTATGTTGTTGCGTAGACAACGCACATCACTGACAGATATCTACGAACGTTTTGTATGATGTAATTACATTAGTGCTAGCACTCCTGGAAGCCATAGAGAATGCATTGGAGAGCCTGCATTTTGGAAAAAATATTTAAAACATGAACGTCTATGGAAGATTTTCCGCCATGCGGAAATCGCCCAATAGGGGCAGAAGGCTATACGTAGATAGGCACATTGGAACATTGGAACATTGGATGCTGATTGGATTAAGATATTTAGAGGCAGGACAATCACAGCTAGTGTTACACTGGTAAAATGGGAAATTCCCTCCTCCCTCTTTCTCCCGTTGGTGATGCATCGCCCTAAGGAACAAACTGAACACATTGGTCAAGAAAGTGAAAATTAAAAACACAAATTAATGCCTTTTGAGTTTAATGTAAAATAACACATCGACCAGACATACAGTAAATGACCATGAGATGAAACTGCTGATAGCAGCCATACGAGTTGCATGTCATTAGGCATTAGAATGCTGTATGAGCTTTGATTGCAGTGCTTTTCAAAAATAATCAATGCAGCAAACCTTTGGAGAACTTAAGGTAGAACCTATCATTTATATTTATATTATACAGCTCTGCAACTCTACTGTACTCATTTATTACATATACCAGTGTTGTATATATTTGAGTTGTATAAAAATGGACTTGACTCAACTTTGACGATGATATTTAAGAAGTGTTATGCATAAGAGTTAGCAATTACCATATGAAGCAGGCAGACCCAGTGTTGTTCTGAGGCTTATATTCTCATGTGAGCATATCTGGCCATTCAAAGATGAGAAAACGTAAGACAAATGTTTGCAAGGAGACAGAAGATTGTAGCTAAACTTTTGATACCCCCCCAATCCTCTAAATAGCAACATTATTCCTTGTTTTAGTCACACTTTCTGTGGAGGATTTTAACAAAACTGGTGTGTTGGGTACACCAGAAAATGATAATTCTGTGACAGAACTCCTGTGCCTCAAGGGCTTGAAACATGCGATAGGAGAATGCCTACTCCTATGCAATTATCTCTCACCGACACACAAACAACGCAGAGGGAAGCACACACACCCACACACACACACACTCACTCCAAGCATGGAACATTTTTGTTTTCTTATCATTTGTTTATCTTTGCCAAGAAACGTGGAAACTCAAACTTTCCTCCACTATTTCATACAATGCCGCACACTGCTATCTGCTAAGACCTAAATGTTTCCCCCCCTTCCAAGCTTTAAAAAGACCACCTGATTTTTGTTTCTATTTTTCCACTGCCATCCAAATTATAAATAGAAACCTTGATAGAGATTAAGGAGGCCTTTAATTTATTAATCCCCTCTATTAATTAAGAGAAATTCAGAGGGGGACACGGCATGCCACAGTGAATTATTAACATGAGAAAGAATCGACATGCTCACTATGGACCTGATTAATGTGTCTCCTCATTGATCTGTGTATTCTCTTTGTTAAACTTTATATTATTGTATCCCTGTGCATAAAAGAGGCTGGTGTGGCTGCTCATTACTGTGCCGAAAGATACGGAAAGAAACCTTACAAGATACTAGCTTCTTCTCTGGACGTGTTATTCTCAGCTCTAGGAGAGCTCGTGAATGTGTTTTATTCTTGCTGTGCAATTACCCTGGTGAGATTGTAAATGAGAAAGATAATTTTATTTCTAGTGTGTGTTGATCTTCTACTAATGAGTACTACTGTTTTTAATTTTTTCAATTTTACTACATGCATATCAGCACTGTTACAAGTTACTTCTGTGCTAAATCTGTTTTGTGTACTTACTGTACAGTAAAATGGGGCACCATCAATGTTGGCGGGTTGAATTAGTATAAGTGGTCCAATACATGCAAGTCCATTACTGTACCATGCTCTGTTTATTTATAGCTTTCACTGAAACTAAACATCTTGTATCTTCCATTCTCTCAAAATTAAAGGAAATAATTTACAATTATGTTCTCTCAGCCGCTTTGTGTCCAAAGCTACAGTACGATCTGAAGGAGTACAGGTAGACATCTGGGCATGTTGGGGATGGAACTCAAGCCTTTTCACTTTTACAGTAGAACATAAATAATTAGGTGATGGGTTTGAGCCCTGTGTTGGCCTACCTCTAAGCATTCTTCAGTGAGATGCCTAACCCTAATAGTTGGTACTAATTGTATTCATTATACATACTCATTTTGCATTTTTAGTTTAATATATTAACTGTATATTTGAACATAAAATATTTTGTTCATTATTGATGAAAATGTTTGTGGTAATGACTTAGATTGTGTTTCCACATTGTTTTACCAACATGTTATTCAAAATAGAAAATATGTTTGTGT
>JAODLL010036737.1:0-17792 GCA_026546735.1 Forbesichthys agassizii | reverse complement strand
CCTACAGTAGTCATAAGCCCATATCTCCTCTACCCCTCCCCTACAGTAGTCATAAGCCCATATCTCCTCTACCCCTCCCCTACAGTAGTCATAAGCCCATATATCCTCTACCCCTCCCCTACAGTAGTCATAAATTCATATCTCCTCTACCCCTCCCCTTCAGTGAGCGTATATGTGTTTTTCTACCAACATGGCGCCAGCGCTGGAGCCACACCTGTATTCTGGACGCGGCAGCTCCCGTCTCGTTGCTCTTGTGGCTGGACTGGCTGGACTCGGGGGAAACGCAGTCCCGGTCGCCCAGGCTGCCCGTCACCCCGCTGGAGCTTCGGGAGGAGGACCCCCCCGTGGTGGTGTGCCTCTGCGCCCCCTGCCCTGACTCCCCTTCCCCCTCGTCCTCCTCCGGGGAGTCCAGCGCCACGGGCCCCAGGAGCAGCGCCTCCCTGCGCCTCTGCTCTGCCCTCTTGTGGCGGGAGGCGGGGCTTAGGGTCCTGCGGGTGCGGGCTGGCGGGGGGGAGTAGCTGCACCCGCGCCCCAGCTTGGGGCTTCGCCTCGGGCCGATCTCCTCCCTCCCCTCCTCCACCCGGTGCCCCCACTGCTCCCTGGAGGTCCAGCTGACGGGCCCCTCCTCCACCCCCTGGTGGATGAAGAGCCTACGGGCCAGCTCCGTGCACTCACCCCTCTCCTCGCCACCGGGGGGTTCCTCAGCGCCCCCCCACCCGTCCCTCCCGTTGGGGCCGGGCGACCAGGAGTCCCCGGTGTACTGCGGGGGCCGGCGGCGCCGAAAGCCGGGGCTGTCGGCCACCCGGAGCTCGGCTCGGAGCAGCCGGGGGTCCCTCACAGGGGAGCTGAGGTCCGTGGGAGGGCGGGAGGGGCGGAGCACCCTAGAAAAGAGCGCGGGGGAGTCGGGCCCCGCCGCGGCCGTGGCGACGTCCGCGCTCGTCTCCGACAGGACTTCGCCCCGCGCGTCGTGGTTGGCGTGCGTGGAGTTGGTCTCGTGCGAGTGCGACAGCGACGCCGACGTCTCAGGCTGGCTGGAGTCCACGTTGTCCGTCACCGGCGAGCGCCGGCCGTTTAAAGGGATGTTCATCTTTAGCATCTGCTGCTGGAATGGTTGCGCGGTTACGTTCGGCGGGGAGCTGGTCACATCCGCCGGGCGCTCGTCGCGTGCCGGGGGCCGCCCTGCGTCCGTGGAGCTCTCCTCCGACTTCAGGGCCGCCTCAGAGCTGCGGGCTGGAGAGGACCCTCTGCTGCAGCTCAGCTGGTTCAGGCCCTCAACTAGCCTACTACCCAGGGTGTGGACGGCCCCCTGAGGGGAAGAGCTCTGGTCGCAGGTCCGGGATGGGTGCCTCCGGAGGGCCGGGCCGCTCGGCTCGGCCCCGTCCCGGGGAGGAGGGGTCTGCGGAGGCGCCGGCTGTTGTGGGGAGGTGTGCTCCGGCGCTGGGCCGACGGTGGCCCGCCGCTTACCCGGGAAGCCGCTGTGGAGCCGGACAGGGGAGCCGACCCAGGCTTGGCAGCGGGATGGCGAGCTGTGCTGCTCCAGTGCGTGGGCCAGCTTGATCTTGAGCAGCGGAGAGCCAAACTCCTCCACCGCCCGCTGCGTGGCCGCCCTGCCGATGGGGTCCAGCGGCGGAGGAAGGCGGCGGAGGCCGAGGGAGGGCGTCGGCTGGCGGCTCGCCGGGGAGTAGAAGCTCAGCTTGGGGCTGGAGCTGCAGGAGGAGTCGGGGCTCCCGAACCACACAGGGTCGCTGAGCCTTTTGCGGAGGTGCGTCGGGGTGGACCGCTCCTCCACGGAGCTCCGCGGGCTGCCCAGCGTCTTCACGTTGGCCTTCTCCACGTAGCTAAAGGTCACCACGGACCGCGTGCTGCCGCCGCTGTCGCCGGGCAGGCTGCAGCGCTCGGTGACCACAGCCGCGGACTGGGGGTGGCCGCCGCTGTTGCTCTGCCTCCGCTGGAAGCCGCCGCCACTGCCGCTTCCGCACGGAGATGGACTGTGAGCTGTCTGGCCGAGGTGAGGCAGGAGCTCCGCGGGGGAGCCGCCCTGGCCCGGGATTCCCCGACACGGCGCATCTGCCTCCTGGCCGGCTCCCCCGAGGCTAACCTTCCCTTCCGTGGCCCACCTCACCTCCGTGTATAGATGGAGGACTTCTCCAGACTGGGACATAACCACGACTCAGCACATCACGAGGACACAGACGCTGGTAGAGATATAGAGAGATTGGGAGAGAGAGAGAGAGAGAGAGAGAGAGAGAGAGAGGGAGAGAGAGAGAACACTACAGAGGGTGAGTAGGGAGACAGGTGGTGACCAAAGAGGGCTTTCCTTCTCATCCCTTTCTTCTTTCTCTGTACCTTGGCTTCGACTCTGCTGGTGCTGAATGTCAGTTTATTTTCAGACGGCCGTTCCCCTCCCCCCCTTCTTGGGCGCAGAAGAGACACAGGGAAATGTGAGCTGGCCGGCAACGGGCCAGAGGAGATCGCTGGACATCTTCAGCTGCCCCCTCTCCATGCCTGTCGATGACAAGGAACACACCGCTGATGTTCCGAAATGTCCTGAAATGACGACGACTGATTGCACCTTAGTTCCTAATGTGGAAAGTAAAGCGTTTTATTTTGTCTGTAGACATCCCTCATTCTATTTATATTATACTGTATGCTGTCAGTGTGTCAAAGTGAGATAACATGGCAATAACTAAAACTTCATTGAGTATACAGTACATTAATAAGCATATTTTTTATATATAGGAAATATAGTAAAGTAGGAAAATGGTGTGGAATACATTACTGGATAGGAATAGCATTAGTATTAGCAATTACTTCTCATAAATTTCTATCATTTCAAATTTGCATTGAAAGCAAAAAATCAGTTAAGGCTCAATTACAGTACATCAATAATACCATTGACAAACCTCTGCCTCTAGCGCACTAATACTTGCTGCACTTACTAAGCTAGTAGAGAAGTAAACAGCGTGTGACTGAAAGTGCTGACAAATAGAGAATATACTGTAGCTTATAGCTTTAGAGAAATATAGAGCGATGAAACCATCATTTCAGTATACACATAACAGAGTTTGTACACATCAACTTTACACAGCCAAGCAGTATGTTACCCTGCATGCACACAAACCATGTGTGAAGATATAACTTCACACATCAAATTATTATCAGTTTTGATGAAGCAGGCCAGATAGCAACTGTGGGTTTGGCATTGTGTCATTGCTTCCTATCTATTCAAATGAGCATCAGGTAATTTATCCAGTTAGTACCCATGATCAACCCCCCCCCTCCTCCCCGTCTCTGAAACTATTTCTGTCAAATCTCAGAAGGTCTCTGATTTGAGGCGAGTGGATTTGAATGACCTAACTTCTTCCTTCAGAAACGGCTCCACTTCCAACTACGGCATAGTACGATGCAGCCGAGATGCCTGAATGCTTCGCACATAAAACCACCACAAAGCGTTTTGATGCTAAATGTCTTTTTAATGCACAGCCTAATGGATTCTCTCCTCGTTGCTGAGGAGAATCCCTTGGCAGTAAGTCAACTCTGGAAAAGCAGCCCAATTGTCAACAATTGTTTTTTTGGGTTGTTTCTTTTCATTCCATGCCAATAAATCCAAGTGCAGACACCAGATGGGAAAAGATGGGGTTCACTTGAAGGAGAGTGTTGAACTCCAGACCAAAGCCAGCACTGACAGATTGGTGCTGCCTGATGGTACAGAGCGGGTGAATCTATGCACTGCCAATTGGTGTTGACGGAATAAAGAAAGGGACGAGACTTGGCTCTCGTGGGACGCCAACTCATTACCCCGTTGGATCTGCACACTTTCATTTAACCGACATCTTTCTCAAGAGCATTTATAACCGGACAGGCGGACACCCCTTGTTCCACCATAATAGGCCCTTGAGGTTTATCTGTAATCCAATTGTAAGGTGAAAGTTTGCACATTTGTCAGTTTCTCTTGCAGGGATCAATAATCTATATCTACAGTAGCTCTGTTACTGCTGTGGCTTTGCTCCTAAAGCACTTGGTTTCATTTCTTCACCATCTACAGATATACGCTTGTTCGGATGTTTCCAATGCTCTGTACCTTCCATTGTACACACCTTGTGCCTTGTACCACGTATATTACCGTACCTATATTACCTTCCCACGCTCTGTGCCTTCCATAGACTTAACCGTGTGCTGTTTTCATTTCAGTGTGATATGTATCTCACTCCTCTCCCACACCCACACAAACTCTCTCTGATTCTCACACTGATCATTTGCAGATTTTCACACCTGAGCTGAATGGAGCTACTGTCCCCAGCACTAAAAGCACCGGTCTTTAGCGTCAGACATTCAGATGAGGTGATTCACCGGCCGTTTAGCGGCCACGGCTGGGGTCTCTCTAAAAGGTGTGAAAAGAGGGGGATGGGGGGACGTCTCCTCCTTGACATCAGCAGAGACGCTGCTGGTGGAGCTTGTTGGACCCCGGCGGAAGGGGGAAGGTGGATGGGGGAGAAGCCACTGGCGTGATTGAGGAATTGACTTGTCATGTTTGTAGCCGCCAGGGGATCGCCGCAAAAAGCCTGTTCGCCCGGAGGAGGCAAGTATTGATCCTGGAAAGAGCAGATCGGCCTGAAGTTCACTAGTGATCATTTGATACATCTTAGGGATGGCACAATCCAGTTTTTTCAGTCTCGATACGGACACAGATACCGGCACTTTGGGTATCAGTCGATACCAAGTACCGATCCGATTCCAGTGTTAAATTAAGTTTTAAGTTAAGTTGCGAAGTAAATGACAGGCAATCTCTATTTTAAGACTTAAATGCATTTTAGAAACCTGTTGCTGATAGCGTTGCCTGGGTAGGTTAAACCTAGCTGATGCTTCACAGTAGACTTGCATGTGTAAAGTAATTTAATTGGATCAGCCCCATGGATTAGCTACAACTGTCCAATTGTCACCGATACCGATTCAGCTATTGAAGTCAGTATCGGACCGATTTCCGATCTCAGTATCGTATCGGTGCTATCCCTAATACATCAACACAGACAGAGAGCAAGCGAGAGAAGGAGATAAATAAATATAGAGACAAAGGGACAAAGAGAGATAGAGAGAGAGAATGAGCTTGACGGAAAGACCCTGTCAGAGCAACGACGTGACGCGCCGGGAAAGCGAGGGAGCGCGAGGTGCAAAGAAAGACAGCCAGACATGCGACTAGTGAACGGAGCAGTGTTGCCTGCCAACCAGCCCTGAGGGATGGGAGCATAGACTTACCAGGAGCCCAGCAAGACAGCAGCCTCACATTAGCAATGTAGTCCTGCCTGTATTCACCCGGGCCGCTGAGCAGACCACGTCTCTTCATCATCCTGCCCAATAAATGAATAAGTGGTCTAAAAATACACACACTAACTTAGTTGATGGAGAGTGATGAAAGATTTGAACCTCCAATACAGCGCAGGGGAACAACAACACGCTGCATTAATAATGTAATTGTCAACAGATGTCTTCCCCTCCCCGTATCCTTAGCCAGGCACACAGTACAGCGGGCTTCTCACAGGTGCTGCAGTGGTGCTGTACCCTTGAATGTCATTTACTCAGAGAGGCCGCAAAAATTTGCTCCGGTGTTGGCGGGATATGAGCACACTCGCGCTCACGCACGCACACGCACACACACACTCACGCAAACTCACACTCATGCGCACACACAAACACACACACACACACAAACACTGTGGCCATGCCAGGAGTCACAAAAGAAGCATTACCATTTGCCACTTGCCATGCATGATTTATGACATGATTTACGCTTCCACATGGACAATTAGCTCGCGAGAAAGCACACTGTGATGTTTGTGTCTTGCAATGCTGCCAACAAATTATGAGATTATGAGATTTTAAAATACACTGGGGCTAAATAATTCATGTTATTCTAATCTGACAACATGATAGCATTATTAAAAAAACATTTAGAACCACACCGTTTACACAGTGTACACATGCTGTATTTGTATACAAGTTACTTTAAGGTATAAGGTATATTGACTTCTACAGAGGGATGGATTGGAATATTTAACATAAGTGTAAATGAATATAGCCTATGGAATATAACAGATATTCTTGTGCTTATTTCACACATATTTTCTCCCTGGAGAGATTTAAACCCATGACCTTCTAATGAGAAGATGAATATGCCACTGTTGGCCTTTAAAATATTGATGACTCATCGTTTAAATCAGACGGACACGCATGTATATAGCACAGACAGGGTAGCAGGTGAATTCTACAGGGACCCTGGCTGGACGTTTATCAAACCGCACAGGTAATTAAACTCCTGTCCGTGTGTGCAGGTGTAACAGTAGCCCCCTGGATACGGTGTCGGCCAGGGCTCATGCTAATTTTAGCTCCGGGCCGACGCCATGCAGTGGCTATGCTTTCAGCAGCAAGCAGTGTAATGTAATACATGACAGATTAGAGCCCGGAGGGATTTAGGAGTCTCATTTTACGTAAATAGACGAGAGGAATTACTCAGCCGTGATCTTCCACCTCACAATCATGCTAACTGAAGGGCACGTTGATTTCTCTATAGCTAACACTTGGCTACATTGAGCCTGGCACCGTTCTCAAGACGTGAGCGGAGACACACATATACACTAGTCCATCCACTGCAGTACTGAATTATAATTACACTGGCAGCGAGACTTGAGACGATGAGGTGGAAATTCAAATAAGCATGTGACGAGGCTGCCCTTAAAGATTTTTGAAGCACAAAGTTGTTTTTGAAAGGTGATCACCCCGCCGCTCTCTGCGCTTCGTAGCTGCCTTCAAAAGACGCATTCACACAAAAGACATGGGACTTCTGACTCATGCTGATGCACAAAGACGTGTGTGTGTGCGTGTGCATGTGTGTGTGTGTGTGTACTTTATGTGTCAGTTGGAGGGGAGAGTATTGTGAGGGAGTGAGACAGAATGAGACTCGAGAATGGAGGGAAAAATTCGATGATTTTTCAGTTGGTGAGTCAGGAACGAAAACCCAAACTACATTAACCTTTACACGCATATTCTAAACTATGACATCTGTATGTATATATCTGATCACACGTTTGACATGTTTATGCACTCTTTAATGCAAAAGTATACTCAAAAGCTGCTATATGTTTCTGCTGGTTTAAGTAATCTATTTATATGACATAGGTTATAGGTTTACTGCATAGCCTACACGTGTCATAGTGTGGTACTAAATTATGAACAAAACATAATGTAATACACGGTATACACACATTGTTCACACAAAACATTTACACATTGTACATTTAGACTATCTTACATACGGGACAGACACACACAGAGAGAGAGAGAGAGAGAGAGAGAGAGAGAGAGAGAGAGGGGCAGGCAGAGGAAGGTAAAAACAAAGGGAAGAGCAGGAGGACTGTATCTGCACCACCCTGTGCCTGACCTTGGTGTCTACAGTATAGAGCTGTTCCACTCATCTCCTGGCACTGCTCAAGCAGGGATGACACATCATCAACACACGACTTCAAGGCGTTCAACACACCGAGTGGCGTCCCTACAGTGCTGTATGTGTCCATCCAAATAGGCAAGACAAACAGTTTAGCCTATAATAAGCAGAGGTGCTAACCTCAATGTGAAAGAAGTGGTTCTGTTGCTACAGTTACGGTAGGGGCTCGACCATGTCCTCTGCTTGTGACGCCTTATCCGGCAAGTTAAACAAGGCGTCACTGTAAACCCACACAGCCCCAATGTAACGTCCCAGTGTAACCCGGCAGTACAGCACTCGCCTATTGATTTACAGGACGCGGACATTAGTGACAAGAGGATCGGGTTCCTCTCTACGATGGACGGTGCTGGTTAAAGTACAGTCAATGCTCGAGCTCACAAAACCATTTCACAATTATGTTCTAATGCGCGCCATTGTTATTCATCTCGTTTTAAGCGTCAAACCCTCTCCAAGCTAACATGCGTGTGAGAAAGGCACCTCAGTGGGGAAACATCAGAAATGGTAAAAAGGGTCATCAAAAGAATCAGTGTAGAAACTTTTACCTTAACAATTACCTTACATCTTAAGGAGCAAGAAGGGTCAGGTCTGCTTCCATAGCGGTCCGACACAACCTTGTTTTCTGCACCGAGGAGTCATGTTTTACTGATGGACGATATCAGATGGACTAATGGACGGGCACAAGCTTCCTGCCTATTATAAAGACTTGAATAGACGCAAAATAAGGCAGCTATAAGGCAGATGTTCCCCCCTTCTACCTTGAGAAACACACAAGACAGATGAGAAAGACTGTAAATACCACATGGAAAGTGTGTGCTTTAAAAGAAAATTTCACTTCATTCAGGATATTTGATCTGTATGGGGGTTCATTTGCCAACAGGAGCAGACATATAGTTGTTTTTCTACGAGCCAGACACTTGGGGACGCATTCTTTGACATGTGCACTCGTGTATAATCATATAGATGTATGCTATTCATATAATATTTAATGTGACACAAAGCTAATCGGTTATCTACTGTAGCAGCCTAGTAATACATTACATGGTTGCCCACAGATAAGCTAAAGCAAAGGTGACATTGCATGCATTGACACCCTCCCCTATATTGATTAAATAAAGATATAATCCTTGCACACACATACACACACACACACTAATGTTTTTCATCCATGAGTTGGTGAACATGACAAGCACATCTGCATTCTCCGACGAGCAGGCTGCTTCCTCAATGTTTGTCTTGATCGATTTCATGTAGCTGCACAGCACTGTACAGTATACTGTAACAAACGTGCACGCACACACACACATGCGCGCACGCACAAGCACACACACATACATATTTTGTAATCTCTTGCCAAACCAGTTTTGTCCTCCTCTCTCCCTGCTGTCTCTACACCACACTCACCTCTCCTCCTGTCTCAACTGGCTCCTCTTTCACACCTCCCACGTGACTTATCTGGTTACGTCCGTCCTGGCCTTCCGCCTTCACTTCCCTCAAAGCCCCCTCTCATCCATTCCGTCCTTCCGTCCTTCCTCGCACAGCTCAGAAGACTCTGCCACAGTCGCCTTCGCCTGTCAGTGATGCTGGACAGGGCCACACACCCTCCCCCCTCACCCCCCTACCTTCCATGGCCACACCATCGCCCAATTAACACACTCCTGCGGGGATGCCCCGCCCCCTGTTTTGTCAGACACACGTTTAGGGAATGAGGGGTGTTTTTGCAACCTTACCATTGCCGGCATGCTGTATCTATGTGAGATACACATACTCGTGTAGATTAATGCAAATACTAACTTATATTACATATATTACATTATATACATAAGCATTCAACATGTCAGAAATGAAACCTCTACAAAGTTTGCATTTGATGTTTTTTTTTTAGGAACAATACAAATGTCCTATTGTTCCGTAAAAGGGAAAGAAGTTATGGTTTAAAGGACATGTCTCCATCAAATCTCCATAAAAGACACTGCAAATAACAATCAAATCACCCACAGCAAGATCACTCCTTTGATACCCAATAAGAACACAATATTTTCATTCTGTTGATCCTGTTTACGGCAGACATTTACCATCCAATATCCATCCATGTCATACATTTCCGTGTTACATATACATGCGCACTATCCCATTTACGTCAACAATATTATTTTTATTTAAATGTATGCATAAAAAGCAAGTTTGGCATGGATCCCTTAAATATGGTTTTCAAAGACAAGTTGTAACAAATATCATTTTAAGTCTGGGGCCAAGATCAAGCCAATACTTAGCCAATACAGAAAAAGAAAAGAAAACTGGTTTGGTTAGCACGAACATACTGTAAGAACATTGTTGCACAAGTGCCTGTGTCTATGGCAGCAACAGTCTGACTTACTGGTCAACTGGAGACAACCCTGTGTATGTAGGTCAAAGGATGCCCGACATATGAGACAAATATGGCTACAATAATGGGTAAAGGGTCACAGAGGCCCAGTCACCGTTACAGAACACACCATCGCAATAGAGACTCTTGTGTGATCGCCTGTATTTCCTTTATATTTCAGAGCCTGTGTTGCTTGCATTTGTGCCAATCAATCTGCCTGCTCTCTTAACTGTGTTTCTCTAATTGATGTCTAATGCCTGACGACAAGTCTCACAAAAGCACAACTGAGGTCAAATGCAAAACGAGGAGAATTTACGATCAGATAGAAAATGGTGGCCTTTAGAACTATTACTTCCCCCCTTTCTCTACTTATGGCTGTCGGGCAGCTCAAAACAAGTAAGTCAGGAGATTCAACAACAGACACTCTAACTGCTGGTTAGAGAGACCTGGTCAGGAAGGACATAAAATGCCGCTATGCAGTCTTTATATAACCGTGTTAACAAATTACAATGGGCATTGGGTACTTTGTGTAGCTATTTATCTGTTGTTGTTTTTCGTGTAGGACTTACAGTAAGTAGTTCTTTGTATTATACATTTTTAAATACAATTAATGTTAAGTGCCTTTTTGTTTGGCTATACCGTAAATCAGTGGCATCTCATTCCACAGGTAGGTAGCTCAGGTCCTTGTAAAGCTCAGGTGCTTTACAGGTAAAAAACCCCACAAAATTTGACAGCAGATGTAGCTGGGCAGCTTCATGCTGCGACTTTAAGATAGTCCTTGGAATAGCTTGGAACAGGAAACTCGTTAATCTAAATATAACTCGTTAATCTAAATTAAACCGATGTGAGCCTTCAGCAAACTTGCTGTGTCACAGCCACTAACATGCAGTATACCTCCCCTTAAAGCTGGGCAAAGGAGCATGTTTGGCTGCGAGCAACACTATTCGCTAATCCTGTTCTCTAGGAAGACAGCTAGGAAAACGGCTCACACATACTTAAAGGAGAAGCTGCTTACATGTATTAATTTTGCCTGAGTGGGATTTGGAGATGCTTGACAACTTTGCAGCTCTGCTGAGACAGTTGAGATTCATCGTTGTCTGAATCTGGACTTCCATTTATCTCTCAACAAAATGGTACCAAGGTAAACAGCTCTGCCACTTGTGTGTTGCTCACACCAACCTCAGAGTGTGGAAACCTACATATCAGGGACAAAGCGTGCAGCACATTCTAGTATAATTATGGGCAACTATTGCAACCAACTCATTTCTGCAGACTGCACCAAACACACCAAGCCAGCTTTACTCTATAGCAGTGTCAGCGGTCTTTAAGCAAATGCGGATGGGGGTTTAAAAGCAGCCGGGTGCTGTATCAAAACAAACCCAGCCAACTCCCCTTTGACCCCCTGTTCTATTTCAAATAAATCAAAAGGACAATCAAATTTAAGGATTACGTTGATTGCGTACAACACTGTGGTTAATTTTAGCTATAGGGTAAATTAGAGTGCTACATTTAATTGCATGCCTTAAACAAATGGTTTTTTAAAACTAAATTACTAAATATGACAACTTTAATTTCTTCAGATCCTTTCTCTACCACCAATTGCACAAGGTAAATACTGTTAGATATTACTTTTTGTAAAATGATATTATTTTATTCAAGAAATATACCAAAAAAAGTCACATTTAATATAATTGTGTATAATATTATATTAAGTGTATTGTGGTTTCTATGTTGTGTACAAATGTAAGTGCTCAATAAAACCTTAACCTGCTGAATTAATTATGAATGAGCATTGTGCTCCTTGTAGGGTCTCCCAAGGCAAAGTGGTCTCAGGGCAGGGGCCAGACTAAGAATGGTTCAGAAGACCCCCATGAAACACTTTAAAAGAGAAGGAACTCCCATCTGGAGCCAGGCCCAGAGGGAAGGCTTGCCGGCAGACGCTTGGTGGCTGGGTTTGCCACGGAGCCCAGCCGGGCACAGCTCGAAAAAGCAACGTGGCGCCTTCCTCTCCATCCTCTGGGCCTACCACTTGTGGGAGGACCCGTGGGGGTTGGGTGCGCTGTCATGGGTGAAGGTGAAAGTCAGGGGCCTCGATGGACCAGACCCAGGCAGCAGAAGCTGGCCCTGGGTTTGTGGAACATCACCTCACTGTTGGGGAAGGAGCCAGAACTTGTGCGGAAGATGGCGTGCTACCATTTAGATCTGATGGGGCTTACCTCTACGTAGTTTTGGTTCTGGAACCGTAGTCCTGGATAGGGAATGGACTTTGTTCTACTGTGAGGCGCCGGGCAGGTGTGGGGATACTCACAAGTCCCTGTATTAGCACCGCTACGTTGGGGCTCCAGAAGGGGACTCCATAGTTCTATTGGGAGACTTCAACGCGCACGTAGCAATGATGGAGATACCTAGAGAGGAGTGATTGGGAGGAACGGCCTCCCTGATCTAAACCCGAGCGGGTGTTTGTTGTTAGACGTCTGTGCTAGTCATGGATTGTCTATAACAAACACCATGTTCGAACATAAGAATGCTCATAAGTGTACGTGGTACCAGAGCACCCTAGGCCCTAGAGCACCCTAGACCCTAGAGCACCCTACGACTGAAACGCTCTCTATGGTAGAGACAGAGCTGGAGGCTGATGGGGTCTAATCGTCAATTTCCCTGGGGGAGATCACTGAGGTAGTCAAACAATTCCACAGTGGCAAAGCCCCTTGATGAGATATGTCCAGAAATGCTAAAAGCTTTGGATGTGTAGGGGATGTCTTTGACGACACGCCTCAACATTGCATGGAAGTCGGGGACAGTGCCAAAGGATTGGCAGACTGGGGTGGTGGTTCTGAGGCCATGCAGGAAACCGGCGGAGTGCCTACTCTGGGTAGGGAATGAGTTCTTACCCCAAGCGAAGGAGTTCAAGTACCTCGGGTCTTGTTTGCGAGTGAGGGGACATTGGAGCGGAAGATTGACCAGAGAATCGGAGCAGCTGGAGCGGTATTGCAATCACATTTCCACACCGTTAACTGACAAATAGAGAGGTGAGACGGAAAACAAAGCTCTCGATCTACTGGGCAGTTTTCGTTCCTACCCTCACCTATGTTCATGACACGTGGGTCATGACCATAGGTGAGGGTCGAAAGGAGCCAGTTGAGGTGGTATGGGCATCTAGTAAGGATGCCCCACTGGGCGCCTCCCTTGGGAGGTGTTCCAGGCATGTACGGCTGGGAGGAGGCCTCGGGAAAGACCCTGGACCAGGTGGAGAAATTATATCTCCACACTGGCCTGGGAAAGTCTTGGTATCCCCCAGTCAGAGCTTGCTAATGTGGCTTGGGAAAGGGAAGTTAGGGGTCCTTTGCTGGAGCTGCTGCCCCTGCAACCCGACTCCAGATAAGCGGGAGAAGATGGATGGATGGATTGATGCTGATCAGGTTATTGTAACTATAGCAAGCAACAGTATCAATTACTGGCAATGAAACATGCTTTGACAAATAGCCGGCCTGGCACAAGCCAAGTCTGAAGCCAGAATCACCCCTGCTCCTTGTTAATCTGACCACCTCTAGCCCGTGACAGAACGCTGTAAATATAACAATAAAAAACAAATCACTTCTGCATGTCGTAAGGATAGCGGTTCTGCCACAGACTTGTGATCCATTAATCACACAGGATCGAGGCTGCTGTTAATAAGAGCACCATTTGCAACAGAGCCAGAAAAATTAGAGCGCCATAGGATGGAGTGGCTAGCGGCGTAGCGCGGTGGGAATGTAAATGCTAATGCTTGCCATCATCACAGGCTCGCTACAACCCAAATGCTAACAGGCCCTGTTCTCTGCCAGTGTTTGCCGGCCCTCCCACTAACACCCCCCTCCCAGACATATCCCTGGCTACCGGTGTTGAGGGATTGCCTACTACACCACACAGCTTTTATCACATAATAGCTGGTTTCAGTTATTGTATAAAATCTCTGTTTCAACTTGGACCCTACTGTACATTTGTCTGTTGGTTATTTTTAGTAACATCATATCAAAATAATGGCAGTAGAAAGTCAGAGGCGATAAGTGTGGATCTCTATGAGCGAATGAGAGTGGGAGAGTGTAGGATGAAAAGAAAAGCAAGACGTGGGAAGGAGGAACATAATCTTTTCGACCACACGGTCATATAAAGCGGTTTCCTCAACCATCACTGTCTCCTGCTGCTGAAACACTATGGCCTTCCCCATCCCAGCCTTTGCAGATACCATTAAGGCGGTGACTGTTGTACGAAGGGATCTCATTTCCTGGCTTGGTTTTAAATCAAAACCCTTAATGGAAGCTTGTAATGGCAAATCAATTTCTTTACAACCAATCAGGCACTATACAGCCAAACAATGACTCTGTTACTCAGATAACAAAAATATAGGCACAACCTGTTAAGAAATGAACTTGATATTAACTTGTGGAGCAAAGAGATTATTAAAAATAATACTATGAGCATTTAAATTACACATCTACTGCAAATATGGTATTACAATGCAGTTAACTTTTACGTAAAATGAAAATGTAAAACAAATGCTGAAGTGACATTTGCCAGAGCATTTATTTCCACAGAGAAGCTCGGACATGCTGACCTGCAAAAGGAGATGAATGTTGCAAGGGTGTGGGTCTACTATATGGGGTGTCCAGGGAAAATGCGGGAATAGCTTTCTTACTACCTGTGCCGTCCAATCAGTCTGGCCAACAGGAGGCCAGTTTGAGCCCCAGAAAAGCAAGAGGAATCATAAACTTTAAATGCCTTTTCTAGTATAGCCTTGTGTCTGCACCCGGGCAACGAGACACTTGACAGGGCCTTAAAGTGGTCATCATGCAGCCTATTCCCCCAGAACTGCAGAGGCAACAATATATCTCTATCTCTGCAGTGAGTCCTCACCCAGCAGCATCAACATTCATTACTGTACAAAGATTCCATCTCATCTCTATTGTTGCTGCTGTAGATTTACTACAGTGAGGTTTCGTTATAAGTATATTAAATAGGAGACACACCAGCTACTGTGTAGGGCTTTGTAATTTCCCCGTGTATTATTGATGTATGATCTGGTATTGATTGAAGGGCTAAGCCTGTTGAGCCTGAGAATCATGATAGTAGAAAAACGTTGTACGAGACGGAGATGGCATTGATATGTATATCTCATCTGAGAAAATGTTTCAATGTCTCTCTTTAGGTATTTGTGCAACTTGCGGGACATGTATTTGTCTAATTCTTGCATCAATAGCCTATAATCACTAACCGTTTTGTTATCACTTGTTGTTGTAGTGTAATAACAGCAACCATTATATCGAACGTTAATTATTAAAATAATTGCTTAGCTCATCTGTGTTCGTCATGCAGGTCCCAAGAGATAAAGTTATTGTCAATCTTCTCACGTACAGACGCAACACTCGAATGTCAACTTTTCCACCCGAGGGAATAACTTGTACAATTCCTTAGCCAATCACAAGCACACGGGATAAGTCAAGACGATGTATTTTTTATCGCTGTCCCGCTGCCCGCAGTGTTTGACCCGCTCTCGGGAGGCTGTGTATCCTATAAACCTACAGGTCTATGAAGAAGATGGCTATCTGCTCGGTGATGCAGTGCACGGTGCACCGTGGCTCAACTTAAAGGCGATCCCACTTTATGGTTGCATTTGATAAACATGTCACCAAAGCGCGATACGCTAAAAAAAAAAAACGCTCCATCTTAACCATATATGCGCTTATTCAAATAACCGAGCCATGTCTACTCACTCATTAAATCTGTTATCTGCAGGTGGACGCGCACCACAGCGATACGATGCGATAAGATGCGGTCACAACATGCCTCTGCTGCAGGCAACACGCTGATACAGCCACTGCAGTCCACATTTATCCGAGCTTTCCCCCAGATGCTCTGGTATGCGGGGAGGGGAGCCCGTCTGTTTCACGTCAGGTGGAAACAAACGTGACGATGAATGGCGCCCAAGTTTATCCGTGGAACATGCTCTGCTCGCTCCTTCGCGGATTCTCAAGGCGGGAGACAAGATACAGTGTCAACTCCGCTTCAACACGAATTCAGTTTACTCCACAGACACATACACACATATTACAACACTTTCGGGCGCACACTCTCTCCTCTCTCCCTCCCTCCTCCCTACCAGCCGGACTCTGAGCATGCCCAGTCTGTCTCCTCCTCCAGTGAAGCAGGTACTGTAGTCTGCAGGTTCTTCAATGTAAAGCATGGTAGCCTGTTACTACACCCAGTCTGGCGACTGCAGCAGGATAGTTGGCTACAAACTTTAGTCGCTGGCAACTACAGCAACTAGGCCTGCCTGCACTTCTGAAACTAGACTGTCCTTGACTTTCACATTCACTTGAGCAGTAGGCGGCGCCGGGCTTCCTATCGGATTTGTCCAGAAGATGGTGCTATGCTAACGTTGATAGCACGCACATTGTTAGGATACTCGGGCAAACCATAAGCAGACATATCCCAAACTCTGTTGTTACACAGGAAAATACATTTCCGCGAAGACTAAAGGTTATGCGTCATCAACACCAATATAACTATTTTCCTTTTTTTTTATTCAGATATTTTGCCTTAAATAAGCTATAGAGACGTGATGGGTGACATATTTTATTATATTTTATTTTAGTAAACCTTTATGTAATCAGTTTTAATAAAACACCACATTGAGAGAGCGACTTGGCCATCTATATGGCAGCATCAAGTCGTATACAAAATGCACATAAAATAAAGGTCACATTATAATAAGGACGTTGAGAGTCCCACGTCAGTGGATCATTAGTAATATATTGCATAATATCCGTCATATCACAAGCTCCTCCTCCTCCTATCTGCTAGCGATGGGAGAAAACGTGCTCGCACACGGCTTGGCTCCCGCACGGCGTGCGCGAGGAAGTAACTGTGGGGAAGTGCACCGGCGCGCATCTTTCTTTCAGTCATTTGAAATTCTGGAAGTATTTATATTTGTAGCTTATGAAAATAATATTAAAATTGCGGTGCGGATCTATTAGTTGGTAATAAGAAGAGAATAACACAGGGCCTAACTTAGGCGGGAGAACATATTGCTACAAAATGAACGTAACTGACATAATTTCCCCGCCACAGGAATACGAGTTTGAGAGGAGATTCGACGAAAGAGGAGCTTTGGAATGGATGCAAGAAAACTGGTACGTCACACCTGCTAGAAAACGAACGAGACAAGTGAAAGAGTCGAGTTTGCAACTAAAAGTTTTAGTAGTTGTCCCCACTGTGTTTTTTTTTTTTTTGTCAGAACGCATATATTAAAATAATGTGTCTTTCTTATCGGTTAAACAAAAAAGACAACATAAAATGACTCAGGAATCTCCCCGGTGGAATAATTTCAGACCGGCGAATTCCTCTCCTTGGCCGCCCGACTGTCAGGACAGTGACTTGACATGCTGATGCAGGTTGCATATTGTTTTACATATTGTTTGATAATATTAATATATGCTACTAGTCTGCCAGGTAATACAGTGTTTGTGCACCATAGATAAAAAAATGCATGCCTAAAGCACTTGACCTGCTCCTATTCAACTGTCATCCAGTGTCTGCGAGTTAATAATCACAGATCCAGTAGACTATACTTCTGTCTCCTGATGATAAATTCGTTTCACAATGACAGTTAATATGATTTTTTTGTTGTTGAATTTAGTTTGTTGTTGAACAATTGCTCTTTGCAATTGTCATATTGGTCAGAAATATATTTAATATATATAAACTTAGGCCTATATGTAATAAGTGTTCTATAACTAATATTTTTCCATATAGAAAGCTATGGTACATTAGTGCCTCATCCTCCATTGTCATATCAGCACTACCAAGGATAAGTAGACTACCTTGCAAAACTACATTGCTTTTACTGGCTCACATTGTTATTAAACTGTAGGTGGGGGGGGGGGGGGGGGGGGGGGG
>JAODLL010036726.1:0-21972 GCA_026546735.1 Forbesichthys agassizii | reverse complement strand
TCCCATAGAGTTCTATTGAGGACTCTAAGTGGTCTGTCTCCTCTATATAATGTCTCTGGTACTTCTCCCATAGAGTTTTATTGAGGACTCTCTATGTTGTCTGTCTCGTCTATACAAAGTCTTTTGATAGGAGTTCCTGAGCCTACATGGAGGAACCACTGCAAATCCACTGGGACACAGTTTGGTTCCTCACAGGAGAAAACACAGTACTTCCAGGACACAGAGAGAGAGACTCTCTTCACGACGGCCACCTTGCATTTACACGCACTCACTCAACATGAGGCCGTTTGGCATAAGGCACTTTCCAAATCACAATATTCCCTCACATGTGAAAGCGGAAATATTCAGTGCAATTATACTAAGCACACCCAGAGAGAATATCAACAGTAGCCTTGCAAGGTGTGTGTTTGTGTGTGCGTATGTGTGTGCACGTGTGTGTGTTTGCTACAGACTCGCTGGGAGATGTATTTCGTCTTCCTGTGAGATAAAGGCTTAAATTCCCCCCAAAACATCTAATCACGCAAGTTGCCAAAGTTGTCTGCGATGATTACAGAAGGCCAGTCTGCTATATATGTGAGCAGACATGCTTAACCACATGCAGTTGGAGAAAAACAACCGCTAACATTTTGATAATAAAACTTTGCACCAGGATCAGTCATATAAGCATCCCTGATGCTAATGGCTGACTGTGGTTACCGGTGCCAGTCAAGATTCTGGACATGTGTCCCAATCTACAGGATACACACACACACACACACTTAGTCTCCTACTGGGCGCATATGGTGTTTTTTCAGCACAGACAGGATTCCCTCTTGCTGGCGGTGAATGGAAACCATTCCTCTCGCCCTCATCAGTCAAGTGTCTTGCCGTGACCCGGGCAGGCTGTGCCGTCACCAGGGGAAATG
Source organism: Forbesichthys agassizii (assembly GCA_026546735.1). NCBI lineage: Eukaryota > Metazoa > Chordata > Actinopteri > Percopsiformes > Amblyopsidae > Forbesichthys > Forbesichthys agassizii. Next base: position 21,067 of record JAODLL010036726.1, on the reverse strand, counting down.
CTTTACGGTTCAGCGGTAAAGGAAACGGCGTGAGGGTGTGGGCTCACCTTCATCGCTTGACCGGGATGGATCGCCATGGCAGCAGCCCGTCCCGTTAATGGTGGGGCAAGCACTGAGAGGCAGGAGGCGGACACATCCGTCACGTCAAGCATGCACTTTATCGATGGTCCGCTATCGGGGTAACGCCTCACACATGTCGGCCTGCCGTTGCAAGGCAGCGGGGGCGAGGTGGTAGCAGCTACTGTGACCTGCTGCTCTCAGCTCTGGGAGAGCCCCCCCCCCTCTCTCTCGGCCAGCTCGTAAATCACCTCCCGCCGGGCCCAGAGGCAGAAAACAGCTGCCCGATGTAAAGACAGTCAGGGCTTTATCCTCTGCCCCGTGAGACCAAGGGAGGGAGGGAGGGGGGTGGAGGTTGAGAGTTTAACGGGCTACTGTAGCACAACGTTTACCCTGCCTGTGGTGGCTGTGGCAACGTGGGTACGGGAGATACAAAGGCATCCACGCAGTGCAACAGGAGAGCAAAGATACCCTCTGGAGCTGCGGGGGGGCTCATGTGATCTCAACCAGCCAATGAACAGTGGCCAGCTGGTAGCGCTGTGCAGTTATGGAAGCCTCACTCTCCGACACCTCAAGGACGATCTGGCCTGCTCTCTTCATGGGAGAATGTGGTTTGAGTACCGGGTAAGCTAATGACAAGGGACATACAGTACATTATTAGATCTCCTCCCCCCTGTTCAGCTGCCATGAGCACCCTGTCCCAAACTTCCAAGGCAACGTCCCGCCAAACAAACACGGTTTCATGGCACCGCCGTTATCGTGGTGGTTAGCCAGCAGCGTTTACGCTCACAGGGAGAGCATTAAACGCAGCTCGGCGGGAACGACATTGACCATCGTCCAGCCCAGCCCACCCCACAACTACGCTGCCGCCCGAGAAGAAGAGTGATACCACGCCGTAAAAGTCAAGTCGAACCAAAAGGGCATCGCTGACGTCGTGTTTTGCACAGAGCCAACTTAGCAAATGCACATTTACAGCTCTAGGAGGGAAGGCAATAGTGCCGTTTGAAAGGGAGTGTGCTGAACAGTACAGGGCCTGTTGTGTGGGACCGCGATGGGAAAACGGCACAAGAAAGACCTCAGGACCGCATGGCACCAAACGTTCCATAAACCTGGAGGCTCCCCTGATCCAAGATGACCCCCATGTCGGCTTCCCAGCTTCCCCATCTCATCTTAATGAGCAAGACTCACTATTGCACATACTGCCCAATGATCTGGCTTCGCCACCTGAAGCAAAACAAAGCATTTTGCAGGACAGAAATGGATGCTTTTAGGGTTTTAATCCTATAGGCGGGTTTACAGGCCGGTAGAGGGTATTTTTGTGGATTGCGGCTTGTGAGAGTAATTGGGTGGAATGTGCACATTCAGCATTTCTCTGGGTGCTAAACACGTTTTAATTATGTAGAATACTGTCCGGGCATACATTGCTACATCCTGATTCGGGTTTACACAAAACGAGAGCCAATCGAGTCCAGATGTTTGCTTCAGGACCATGGTGTTTCCTAGACGCCCATCATCAACATATTATAGATTATCCCACTGTTACATAGCCTTGTAAACAGTAATGATTCTAATCATAACATGACAGATATTCATAAATACTATTCTGGTAAACAGTGTATGACTGACATACCTCCTCTGGAGCTCTTATAGAGTCAGACAGCAGATACATCCTTTAGGTGTCATAGCACTCAATACATATTCATTTTAACCCTTCATATTGAAACATACCAAAACCATTTTACATGTTTACGCAGACATTGGAAACGCTCTCTCTCTGCAGCTTGAGCAGGTATGACTGACAGACCGGGAAGCCGATGCTGGGACAGAAAACCACAAGGCATCTAGTTAGCCCTGTCGTTACCCAGAGCATGATTAATGCTGCGTGCACATGAACACGGCAAACACTTTCCGGTTGGCACGCAAAGAAAAGTTATGTCGATGTCTCATTGTTTACAAATAATTGAATCAAAGTATATTTAAAACAATTATTTATTGTCAATAGTATTATTTTCTCATCCATGTGTGAGGAAGCTATGAATATCTGGTTGTAAATGCAGTCGTGGAGGACGGCATGACGTACAACATGTTTTACCTTTATGTTGTTTTTATGCCACCACTCATTTAGCCACCCTGCTCCTGGTCACCAACATGGTCGTCTGCCGTGTTCCACCTGATGTTCTTTGACCTGAGGAGCAGTATTTGGCTCTTCTGTTTTCTCTCCCCCCTTCCCCCCTACTCCCAGAACAATGGGCTATTCTGCTGCGCCAGTGCTCCATTACGGGGCCCGTGGCTTGGCAGAGCAGCGAGCCTCAGATTTCAACCACATGTACTGCACTCAAATCACACGAGTCAGCCCTGGCAACTTGAGCACAGAGCTCTGGGAGACGGGCTGGGATGAGAGTAGAGAGAGAGAGAGAGAGAGAGAGAGAGGAGGTGAACTTGGAGCTCATAGATGATATGGTGTTAACCGGGCCAGGGCTCATAGGGGTTGGGGGTTGTAGGTCAGGGAACCCCCCTCAGCTTGACCCACACGGCCCATGAACACTGTTACGACTGCCGGTCCTGGTCCAACACGTGTGTGTGTTAATGAGAGATTACAAAGAGGTAACGCGGGGTCCTGGCTGCATTTCCAAGGTAACGCGGGGTCCTGGCTGTGTTTCCAAGGTAACACGGGGTCCTGGCTGTGTTTCCAAGTCATCTGGCAGCCCCAGTTCCGTCTGCTTGGGCCACGGCCGATACATCTGGGCCTCGGAAGTGCCCTGTCAGATCCAATATGGCCGTCAGAGCCGCTGTGTGCAGTTTGGACACCTTTCTCTCTGACGTGTGGAGACACAACCCATGCAGCCTGAAGTGTGGCGATGTGCTGTCTCAATCAGACCGGCCCGGCAAGCAGGCCAGCGGTGCCCTGAGTGTGCCTGAGACTGTATTAGCTGTAAGCTAATACACACAACGTGCTGGAACAATAATGTGGTGTTTCTACACAGCCCTGGCTCTGGAAACACTAACAAAGCGGTGCAGACACTATTGTGGCCAGATCTTCTGAGGGAGCGCCCTATGACAATAAATGTCTCTCTCTCCAGGATAGCTGGCTCCACCTTTAATAGACACTTACAGTAGAAGATACAGAGCTTCTCACTAAGAGCGTCATCAGTCATCATTTCCCCTGCGTGGACGTGCGGCCATCTTGTCTCTGTGCCGAACACAAGCCAGGTGAACGCACAGCAGACGGGTCAAGATCGCAGGCCCAGATTTATAGGCGAGGAATGAATCCCGACACTGCAGCAGATGGGCCGAGACCTCCAGCGGTGCTGGCTCCAACTTTACATCATGTTTTCTGCATCGCCGCTTCAGTTCAACGGCTTGTTATTCTGACTGGTCTCAGCTGAAGGCGAAGGTACCTCAGTCAGCGAGAATTACGTTACATTGGGGTTGAGGGTGGAGTGTGGGCGATGGCAACTGTAGAGTTGTGAGAATATACTCAGAGATGAGCGTTCAGGGTTTTGTAACCACTGTAGCCACCTGACAGGCAAACATCTGTTGCTAAAAGACTTTTCCTTAAGTCCAATTGGTTGATGTGAACCTAAGGATTTATCCAGATCAAACGTGTCAATGGCTCCAGCCAAATGTCTCGCCCCCAACATGTTGATTTAGGTCATACATCTGGTCACAGTTCCAAAGACAAAGGTTAAAGTAAGAGACATACTGTACTTGTGTTTTTATGAAACGCAACCTGACACAATATAATGAAGGATGGTGGTCTCTAATCGAGATGTCTTCAAGTTCCTGTAAACGCCAATGTCAATTGTCTGTAAATGACAGGAATGTCCTCTATGCTAGCAACATAAAGCAGACATTGTGTTTCTTGTGTGGGAGCGAGGATCAAATAATAACATAAGTGAAGAACCTAGAGTGACCAAACCTCTGTGACCTAACGTCAATCCCCACTTAGTGGTTCGTTGTCCACCTCGCACACCTCCCCTCTCCACACAAAACTCCCTTTCTGCTGTTTTTCCTCAGCAGTAATGAGTTATGTCTTCACCAAGTGGCTGGGGACAGTCTACAGACTACATAGAGGGGATTCGCCTGGCAAATCTCCCCTTTACCCTCAGCTTTTCCTTATTTTTCCAGGTCGACCATATAATTCAGGACTGTAAAATTGGTTACAGTTTAACTTGCTTGGTAGGCATCCAAGTCGCGCTACCGAGCACCGAGTCCTGACAGACGTCGACCACACCTGTGTGGTTCAAACGAGGTAGCGGATCTTTCACGTGAACATATAGTAGTGTAGAGAAATAAAGTGCCACACTTTGCAATGTGGCACTTTAGTAACAGGGCTGCTTTGTTTCACAGTGTGTGACTGGAAGACTGTTTAAAAATGATTACAAGTCAATGTTAAAGTTAAAATAAATTATAAAAAGAGTACATTCATATCTATGTGCATATAGTTAAATACGGAAAAGGGCAAGCCCATCGAAGCTCTGCTGACACTTTATTTAATCAGTTGGCGATTTGTGATTAAAGCAATATTCACTGTTCTACTTTAAGAATCCAACATACCATTTTGAATGACATTAGAATCTGACACCATACTGTAATTATGCCTTTGCCTGCAATAGCAAGCTAGATCAGCTTGACAGACATGGAGGAAGAAAATAAGAATGGTATTCACATTTGGACATGAGAGCAGAGGCTCTCTGGGGGCCTGAAGAGGGAAGGGGAAGATGAGTCCTTGTCTGGTAACTTTCAGAAGCCAAAGCACTTCAATCTTTTCCCTCGCCTTAGATGTCTGGTGCAACGGAAGAAGCAAAAGACCTGCTGAGGATCTGCTAGGTCAAAACCCACTGAAAACATGTTTAAACCAGCAGGTCACATGTATTAACCCCAGAACAATGTTAACGTGGAACCAGACTTTGGTTTGGTTCTTGAGGAGCAGGTTAAGGGGGTGTAGTTTGTTTCAATGTGAAAACGTAGGCTGTACAGCCCTTTGAGACGGCAATGTGATTAAGGGCTATATAAATACAATTGACTTGACCACTCACATTTAAAATTCCTGACCACATCCCGGTCTGAACTCCCAAGTGAACAGAGACGTGATGACACAAGGTCCCTACGTACAATGTGAATGTATGAATATGACTGTAACCATAAATAAATAAATAAATAAATAGCTAAATAAGTGTTTAAACTGCCTCTATTACATGTAAATAATAATATTACCTATCTGGCACTTGATTATTATTTTCAATCACACAAACATGAGAATATGAAGGGGTTGAGGGTGATAGCTGTGTGTCTGATAAGTGGAATTATTTTACTGAAGTAAACATAAGTAACACATGGGTGAAATGTTTACAATGGTAATTATGTGAATTATGGCATTAACTGTTATTTCCTCATGGCACTGAATAAAAACAGCCAAGGTTATAATTACCTATTAAATACAGTTTATATTATATCTAATTAGAGCCAAATTCACAGGCCACCAACATACTATAAAATATATCAGACATGCTTTAAAAAAAGTATTCGTTTTTCTCCAAATGAGTGCGTATAGGATAAGTGTAGGTTATTAAGAAGTTGGATGAATAGTAATGTTGGCACTGTTAAACAATACACAGGGCAATCATTCTGACCCTGGTTATTATAAAGGCTACAGATGTGTTCCATATCAGAGTATTTATACTGCCCGTATTTTCCCAGGATGCACTGTTGTTATCAACAGCATCAACAATGTTAGCAACAAGCACCAGCCTGGTTTTCATTCCAGTGTGTAAAATCTCTCTTGATCAATAAACTGAAATTAAACTGTGAATAATTAAATCTGTTGGTAAACAGGAACAGCACTTGGTAGGTGGTTTCCAAGACGACACCCACCCACACACAACTATTTCGGTTTGGCAAACGCCGCTGTTTACCTCGGTCCGTCTCATGCTGACATTGCTTCTTGAGTCGTCGTTTTCCTTAACGATGTATTTCCTCGTTAGCAAAGGGTCTTAATCTACACTCCGTTAAACCAGAGGAATTATCACTGTGGTCCACGTCTGGGAGAATAATCCATGCCAAGATATATAAATCATGTGTTTACGCATACATACACTAGTGGCAAGGATTACAGTATATTTAGAGGTGTATTTCACCCTCTAATTTATCGGATTATTGCAAAGACTGTTTGAATAACATTGCAAATATGTTTAGTCTGTCCTAATTATCAATTTCTTCCATTTACGGTTGACTGAAAAGACTCTTTAATAATCAGCCTACTGCCCATTCAAGCTTTCTCATGAACATTTGTCAGATGTCAGAGGAGAAGCACATAACACTCCAGAGGAAAAGACGTGAGCTAACACTTTTTAAAGCCAACTGGAAGGTGGGAATGTCAAGATTCTAGGTACAGACACGATATTATTGACTACTGACAAATTATATATGGATATACAATATATCCAATCAAAGAACGTGAAAAAGCAGTTGCATTGGCTTTTCCATCTAGTTGAATAAGACCCGTATTACCGGTACAAGTGAAAACATTTTGATTCAAGCATTCTGATGACAAATCTGATAATACATTAAGTTGATTGTCTTTGATTTTGTACAGTTTAATTGCTAGAAAAACAGCGCTAATGTTATACATGGCTTGTTCCAGAAGAAAGGTTATAGCCTGGTCCAAAAGCCATCTATTAGCTTAGAATCCTGTGAGTCTTATGTTTTACTTGGGAAATGTCTTTCCGAGGTGTTGCACCATTAATCATAGCTTTTCCTGGCTGGTGTATAAAACTGTTAAGAGATGAAGTTGAACCAACTTGATAATTTCTCCTGCACAGTGAAGGTTAAGGGTTCAATTCCACATAAAAGTGTGCATCAAATATCTAATCAAAACTCACCTCTAAAGAACTGTTTTAAGTGTGTGATTAATGTTGTGTGTTATGTGTGTTGCTTTTTATGATAAAGTTGTCTGAAAAGCATTTTATATATAAAACACATTATTATTATTATTATTATTATATTATTATTATAATATTACAAGCATTACTTAACGAACACAAAGTCAATGGATCACATCACTCCAATTTGGATTCAGCTACATTGTCTTCCTGTAAAATTCCGTATAAACTTCAAGATTCTCCTCCTCACACACAAGGCCCTCCACAATCTGGCTCCCTCCCTCCTCTCTGACCTTCTCCTGCCATGTACTCCCTCCCGACCACTCCGCTCCTCCTCTACAGGGCTTCTGGTCACCCCCACATTCCCCCTCTCCACCATGGGGGCTCGGGCCTTCAGCTGCTCTGCCCCCAGACTCTGGAACGCCCTTCCCCTGACATTAGACATGCCACCACGGTCACCTCGTTTGCTAAGCTCCTCAAAACCCACCTCTTCAAGGTTGACGTTTGACCCTTTGTTCCACGCTCACCTGATTGTTATATTTTATTTATATATATTTCTCAGACCAAATGTTTATTACTATAGTATGTATATTTTAGACAATTGTTTTATATCTATGTATTTGCAATGTAAGATGTCCTTGAGTGTTGAGAAAGGAGTCCAAAATAAAATGTATTATTATTATTATTATTATTATTGTATATTATTATTATTAAGTTATCAAGATCACTGGTACAGATGAAAACCACCCAACAACACAAACTCTGCTCTGATATTACATTATAGAACTGTACAGTTTGTACACATGATATGAAAATACCACAAGGGTCTACAAAAGACAAATTTGATCCTTTTTCATGCATTACAACAAGCATGCACCATATTTGATTCCAAGTGCTGGAAAAACAATATGTTTACGCACATATTTAATTGGGATTGCTGATCATGCTTGCCTGAACTGATGCTGAGTGAGAGATAAATCTATAAAGCTACTGTGTTAATTGTTCTGCGTACATTCAACTGTGTTTTCTGCCCAGCGTCCAGCAGTAAAAGCTCAAGAGAGTGTTTAAAGTGTTGAAGCAGTGAGACAGCCCAATAAAACACACGGCCAGCTGAATACAAGTGATTTAACAATCCTTTACAGTACCATTAAATTAAGTGCTGTATGCTTAAAAATATTTAGTTTTAATGTTATTTGCTTAACAGGGAGTGAAGAGTGAGATACACCGTATCATCAACACTATAAAAGGAAATCGACACGGCCTCTAACACTTTATTGTGAAATGTCTTCACTAGAGCCAAGTCCACGTGACTCGCTGAGTGGTTTAATTACACACCTAATTGTCACATAACAAAGATATCCCTTCCAAGTTTATATTGTTTCCATGCTGTTCAAACACTCAGTAAACAGTATCACAAACAAAAAATGTATTTTTCTCCACTTTAAAGAGGAGACATGAAATCATACCAGATGGAATGTGGATGTAGTCCAGTGACTTTACTTTACTGCAGGTTGGGGCAGCCGAAATATGGTACTTGAGATTAATTTCCAAGTGAATGATGTCACGTTGGCACACAAGGAACCTCGCTGGCAAAATCACAAGCATTAGGATTATTTCATTGTTGACGACCAGATGGTATGATCGACTCTAAAGTAGGGTATAATAAAATGATGACAGTCACTATGCTTTTACAGTTTTTTATTTAACTGGATCAAACGACAAATTGACGGAAACCGTCTGTATCAAAAATTCATCGGACCTCTTTGCCTATGCCTGTATATGTAGACAAAGCTCTGTGTAAGGTAATATCTAATAATATTTAACATGTACATGTTATTAAATAAATACTGTAACTTATCTGCTGAAAGTCAAATAGGAATTTGACAGCTTAAAGAAGCCTCTGCAGGTATGTCAGAATAAATATTAACAGATGCAAATAATCTTTAGTGATGACAATGCTATAATAAGACAATTTTCTCCCAAATTGTTAAATATTATTTGGTAGTAAGTTGTGGCTGTCCTCTGGAATGACTGCTAGTGTACAAAGGTATTACTTTGAACATGTTTTCATGGGGACAGTAATGTAAGAGAGGAAATAGAATACACAAGTTGTAAAGTCAGAAAGTTGGTGCCTGAGAAAAGGCTTTGCACAAAGGCAGTGGTAGATTGGCAATAGAGAAATATCTGATCTAACCATGACGAGAATGCACATCCTCACCATGGAAACATGAATATAAATACATATCACACTTGTCAGCAGCTATGTCACAATTCGTCATTTGGTTTTTGAGAGACAGGAAAATATGCATTTTACGCCTCTGCTGCTGTGTACTGAGTTATGGCATATTGTATGTAGAGCACAGTTGATTGCTGGAATGTATAATAACATGCACGCACACACACCTGCACATATACATTGGATTCCAGTAAGTGGTTGAAACATTCAGGAGGGTTCCTTGGCGGTATTTGGTTTGGATGGATTCTGCTTTTCTCAGCTTTTTGACATCTGTGATTGATGAACCTGTTGCATATTCCACTGCTAGCTAATTAAAAGGTACGGTTTCCGAGCTGGAAAACAGTGGCTTGTCTTCTAAAGATCTCAGTCTTCTGTGTGCAGACCAACATGAATCACAATGTTAAGGTAACACACATGAGTTATAAGGTCCTATATAGGATCATTTAAAAGTTGATATAGTGGGGTAATTGGGTCCTGGGCATAGACCGCATATATATATATATATATGTGCAAACCCTCCGTTTTCTGAAGAACCGATTTGAAGACTGCGTGTGCTGGCTTTGGTCATCGCCATTCTTGCAGTACCTGACTCCACTTATCACTTTACAGCTATCCATTATCATTGCATAATGCATGGCTTGATACATGTTCAACTTATGAGTTATAGAGACATTTACCCCACTTGCAAGGGAAGCCAGCTATACAGACCAAAACCGATTTTTACATTTTTGTACCAGGCTGTTTATGTTTATGTTTGAACACGGCTGTTAACATGTTTATAGCTGTAATTTAAACATGGGGGTCTTTGGGGATTGACTCGCTTTTGGAGCCAAACTCAAGTGGCCATTTGAAGAATTGCAGTTTTGGCACTTTGAGTTCAATTCATTTTCCAGTACCAGAGCCTGAGAATGATGTCAAACTCTGATCTGAGCTCCTCTCTCCTTTGTTTTCATAGGCTGGCCATACGTAGCCTCGGCAGACCATCCTGATCTCGCCAGCTCCAGTTTAATTTCGCTGTGAGAATCATTCTGGAAAGCCTCTGAATCATTTTGAATGTGTCTGAGTAGCAACTGAACTTTCTAATCAGCGTTGTGGTTATAGCTATACGGGAGTGATTTAGGTGTGCTGACAGCGGAAATGACCATGTTCAAGTACAGCCATTCACAAACAGTTTCAATGTAGGGCTCCCCAGATGACAACAATTCCTCTGACATGTCAGGTTAGGCCATACATGCATTTGTTTTGGTCAGAGATGCTGGTGATCTATCATAACATCTAGTGGCAGGAAAGATATAGCTCTTTATAAGAAGAACGACATTGGGCAGTGCACTAACCTTTAGAGCTGCATATAAAAGAAACTCCATTTCTATCTGGATAAGCAAGAACAACGATGACCTGCTGTAGCAACGCTGTATTTTATTGGCACCTGTCACCATCTGGTCTGTGAAATGAGTGATGACTAACGATTCTCTCTCAGCACATCTAGATTGGAGCCAACCTGCAGCAAACCACAGAGATGATGGATTTATGGGGTGAGACGCGTAGAGCAAGACGGTCTAGTTCTGACCCGTGTCCACACGGGAGCCCGAAATGGCCGATAAAAAAACATATTTGTCATCGTACTCAAGACCTTTTGTTACACTAAAGCTGGAGCATTGAAGAGAGTGTTTTTGAGGTTGTTTTTTAATCCCAACCTCAGTAAATTAATGTAATGGCATTATACATCTTATTTATTCATGTCTCATAAATGTCAATTGTGTTTACATGCTTGGTGAAACCCAGACAGATCCACTTACGCAAAGAAAACACACTTCCTTTGATATGAGGACGTGTAAATACTGCGTCCAATAAAGAAGTAATTTAGCCACAGACCTCTAAGCCATGGTATTCCTTCCTCTAATATCAGTGGAAACAGAAAAATACCTTGGACATGTGTTACAAATTTAATGGAAATAACAGAGTTAAAATGAAACGAGGCACCAAGATCGCTGCTTAATTAGCACTGTGGTGGCCACCGATATGGGATCTAAGAACAAAACCTAATAGTACACATAATTCAAGAATATTGCTTTACTGACACTTCCCCCCAAAGAAGTAAGCTCTCAACGTTCCAGCGAAGGATAGTTTTTTCCACAGCTATTACCTCGAGGTAGCCTACCAGCTGGTGTCCTACAGTTGAGTCTGGATATAGGCTACTATGAAGAGTGGCTTCTTATGAGATATTCAGCGCACAAGGTTCTCAGGCCACTCCAGAAAATACAGAATGTTAACGCACCACAAAAGAAGCCCACCACACTATAGGCATCGGACATTTAGTCATTTTCCAATCATACATTCCACTAAAAGCGAAGAGGCGGGGGGTCGTGATTGGCACTATAGGCTGGCCTAGAGAAAATAAGAACATTCCTCAGCCCAAACACAGGCGTGTACAAGGCAGCACTGTAAGCACACCAACAGTGTGATGATGGCACCGCTGCACTCGTCCAATCAGGCTCGCTAGCCATAACATAGATGTGGGCGGGGTTTGAGACTACTACGTCAATGACAGGCCCGTCTGCAGTATGGGGCCTCGTTACCAACGCCCCAGCGCGACGACGGACCGATTAGCACGATGGAGCCTTACAATCTACATTATAAAGTTATATTCTGCTGTTTAATACGTGTTGTGTGTTATTTATGTGTTTTCTACTTCAGTAAATAGCATAATAATTAGATTTTACTGCACAGAGCATGAAAACACACACAGTGAGCATAGCTTGTCTCATAATTTCTATCTGAATCCCTTTAATCACATTGGACTCTCTGGCATTGCGATCATGGAAAACATTGGCAGGACTACAGTGACTCAGAAGACATTACACGAAACACAACCTCCCCACATAATGGGTTTAATATCGCCTTCCACTATGGAGAGCTGCCTTGTTGTTTTAAAGCTGCTTGAACAATGCCTTGGCACCAGGGCGCTCACTAGAAGGCACAAACAAGTACAAAACAGAAGCCGTTATTGAGCCGGAGAGTCAGCAAGCTAAGCTATATGCTACTAGCTAGCTAGTGACCAGGGTGGTGAAGGCTTTTTACCTCCAGCCACTTGGCACCTAGGATACTTACTATAATTACCTACATCTCTCATGACTACATCACCTGCACGCAAACATCTTAAAGATGGATTCAGCGATGATGAACTTGATCAAAACATAAACACCACACCCTTCAAAGCCATAGGGTGCTGCCTCACAAGATCATGCATCTAAAACATGCATCTAAGTCCTTAAATAGAAAGTGGCTGTCGTTTACTTTGCAACTTAACTTAAATATTATTTTAACACTGGAATCGGATCGGTACTCTGTACAAAGTGCCGGTATCTGTATCGGGTCGTGCCATCCCTACTTAGAATCCCTGCCTCTACCTTTATTGGGGTTAATATAGTCTTGTTCAGAAAGAAAACATCTGAATGTGTTCATGTCAATCTTCTGACTCACAGCTGATCATCCTTACACAGATATTGAGCTGGCACTTTCACGTTGGGCAGTGTACTCAGAGGACAAATATATCACCTGAATATGTACAACCACAAATGTGTTTGACTTTTGGCTGTAAAACCTTGTCTGTTCTGGTGCCATGCAATGTGCAAAAACACATAAAACAGTATGTAATCCAGCAGGCATATGTGTGCAATCTGCAAAACCTCATGCTATGTTTTAATAAGAGATCTGACTTTTCTCTAAATTAATTTTCAGCAAATGTGATGAAAGGCTTCATTGCCAGGTATCATTTCAGGATCATATAAACCACGGCATCTGTGTTCGGAGAGCGACGGGTCTTTTGAAAGTTCTCCATTCTCTGGCACACAATTTGTCTCTCCAGAAGGTTCCTAAGCAGTGCTTCATACAAAGGCTGTTATTGACATGGCCTCAGAAAACTATGACATCACACCTGCTTGCTTAGCTGTGGTAATGTTACAGTAGGCCTCCCATCTGTTTGTAGGAAGAACGTGGAGCAAAATGTATTTACACAAGTCTTATTATGCCTATTATGCTACTTTTATACCAGTCAGTCCGTCATTGCATCTGTCTGTCTATGCCAGTTTCAGCCTAAGCAGCAGGATATCACTGGAGAGCTAACACTGGAGAGCTAACACTGGTTAGCTAACACTGGCAAGCTAACACTGGCAACACTGCACTCTGTGCAGGATATCACTGGCAACCACACTGTATAGCAGGCTAACACTCCATGTAGCAGGCTAACACTGTATATCAGGCTAACACTATATAGCTGGCTAACACTGTATAGAAGGCAAACACTTCATGTAGCAGGCTAACACTGTATAGCAGGCAAACACTGTAGAGCAGGCTAACACTCCATGTAGCAGGCTAACACTGTATAGCAGGCTAACACTATATAGCTGGCTAACACTGTATAGAAGGCAAACACTTCATGTAGCAGGCTAACACTGTATAGCAGGCTAACACTGTATAGCAGGCTAACACTATATAGCTGGCTAACACTGTATAGAAGGCTAACACTCCATGTAGCAGTCTAACACTATATAGCTGGCTAACACTGTATAGCAGGCAAACACTTCATGTAGCAGGCTAACACTGTATAGCAGGCAAACACTGTAGAGCAGGCTAACACTCCATGTAGCAGGCTAACATTGGCTGACTAACACTGTACACCAAGCAAACACTGTGCATGATATCACTGGCAAACAAACTGAATAGTAGGCAAACACACTGTATAGCAGGCAAACACTCCGTATAGCAGGCAAACACTCCGTATAGCAGGCAAACACTTCATGTAGCAGGCTAACATTGTACAACAAGCTAACGCTGGCAGGCTAACATTGTACAACAAGCTAACGCTGGCAGGCTAACATTGTAGATTAAGCTAACACTGGCAGGCTAACATTGTACACCAAGCTAACACTGGCAGGCTAACAATTTACACCAAGTTAACACTGGCAGGCTAACAATTTACACCAAGTTAACGCAGGCAGGCTAACATTGTACACCAAGCTAACACTGGCAGGTTAACATTGTACATTAAGCTAACACTGGCAGGCTAACATTGTACATTAAGCTAACACTGGCAGGCTAACATTGTACACCAAGCTAACATTGTACACTAAGCTAATGCTGGCAGGCTAACATTGTACATTAAGCTAACGCTGACAGGCTAAAATTGTACATTAAGCTAACGCTGACAGGCTAACATTGTACACCAAGCTAACATTGGCAGGCTAACATTGTACACCAAGCTAACATTGGCAGGCTAACATTGTACACCAAGCTAACACTGGCAGGCTAACAATTTACACCAAGCTAACACTGGCAGGCTAACATTGTACACCAAGCTAACATTGTACACTAAGCTAATGCTGGCAGGCTAACATTGTACATTAAGCTAACGCTGACAGGCTAAAATTGTACATTAAGCTAACGCTGACAGGCTAACATTGTACACCAAGCTAACATTGGCAGGCTAACATTGTACACCAAGCTAACATTGGCAGGCTAACATTGTACACCAAGCTAACACTGGCAGGCTAACAATTTACACCAAGCTAACGCTGGCAGGCTAACATTGGCAGCACCACACATGTGATGGAGAATGAGTCTCCCTCCCCAGAGAGCTGCTGTCATTGCAGTATCTCTCTTCTCTGATTGGCTGCACACATCACCACAGCACAGCCCTGACCTCTGACCTGCATCGTACACCCAGGTACAGAGCCCCCCCTTCCTACCTCACATAACGGCTAGTCTTCGTCTCCAGGGCGACCGACGTCCGCGGCGTTGTAAGCGACGCGTCGCATAAATCCGCGGGGTTTCAGGTCTCGGCCTTGGCAGTGGACCAGGGCGACCAGAGGAGCATGCAGGGTCTTTCTGGAGCCTCCCTGTGAGTCATGGACACAGCGTGAGTTAGGGTCCTCAGCTGCCCCGACAGTGACCTGTGACAGGCAACGTTTTATTGGCCACAGACGAGATAACAGCCTCTTGGCACCATGGCGTCATTAAGTGAGACGTTAACAGTAAACACAGGGATGGGGGGGAAAACAATCACAAAACGTCTGCCTATATATCAGCTAGTGTAGAGAGTAAATGTGGACACGATGAAGTATTCATATTGTTTCACAGCAAACATTGAACTGTTGCTGTATTAAAAGTGTGTGTGTAGCTGATATTGCATTATTGACTGTGAAGAAGAAAAAACTGCTCTACGAAGGTAACGTGAAACCTGCCAGTGGAGCATCAAGTTTTAATGTAATAACTGAAATGAAAACAGGGTGAAGTTCTGCTCTCCCATGCAAGCAACCTGGGAGTTCAGCGTCAAGAGTTCAGCTGCATTCCTTGGCGCGCGCATACACGCATGCACGCACGCACGCAGTCAGGGGTTCAGGTCAACGCGGCCCCAGGTCCCAGACCAGGTCAGAGGTTCTGCTCTGGGACTGGGGTTTGCTTCAGGGCAGGTGGAGTTCCTGGGTGGGGCTGGGGTTTGCTTCAGGGCAGGTGGGGTTCCCGGGTGGGGCTGGGGTTCGCTTCAGGGCAGGTGGGGTTCCTGGGTGGGGCTGGGGTTTGCTTCAGGGCAGGTGGGGTTCCTGGGTGGGGCTGGGCCAAGGCAGCCCAGGAGGTTGTTCTGTCCACTTACTATCTACTGTCCACAACTACTGTCTACTGTACAACAACAACAACAACAGCAGCAGCAACTTACAAGAAGTGCAACAGCACGCCTATACAGCATAGTAGCCGGTGGGCATCTTGCTCCAGAACACCTACAGGCACAGTATGCCAACCCACGGCACTTGAATATGGAAGCATAAAGTGCTAAATATCCTCATGCTAAATATCCTCATGCTAAATTGCTTGTTGAATTACGTGAATTTAGTAAAAAAAAAAAAAATCTGGGAATATAAAATACAATCTTTATTAGTCGGCATATTTTGCCTATTATTTTTCAACGTCACAAATTCAGGTTAATATTCAGGTTCGACCTCCAGCAGGGAGTCCAACCAACACTTAGACCACCAGACTATCCTGGCCCCTGACTGACCTTTGCAGACAGTAAACGTCATCATCTCCAAGTGGAAATAAACAAGGGCAGCCCTGTGTTTTTAGACACACTATTTAAAATGAAATGCCCCCGCGTTCCTTAAAGAGATAGACGGCCCAGACATCGTCCTCCCTCCTGGTAGTGATGTGTGTTTGTTCACCGCCTGCGAGGTGAAGCTGCACAGTGTGTGTGTGTGTGTGTGTGTGTGTATGGGGGGGGGGGGGGGGGCATTTATTAGGCTTTTTATTCTAGTGGCGGCCAATGTGCCACAGGCAAAGAGGGCAATGCTAAGATTTATGTCAGGCTTAAGTGATTTAAAAGTTCTCTAAAATATTTTACTGTTCTGGTTCCCCAGTATAAATACCATGATAAATACACGCATCGCATACTAGCCAGTCCAGCCCGCTGTTTCCTACGCAGGAATACACACGGCGTTTGTGCCTACTGAACATTAGCGAGACGTCCGCTGCACGTGGGGGATTTAGGAGAAGCTAATGCAGAATGTTGTGCTCGCCTGGGATTGTGAAGACAAACAGCCAGACGTTCTCTTGGCTTGGCAGAGGGATGGATGATAGTTGTGGGGCTAGGATCATGAAGTCTGTCAAGAAACCATGGATGGAAAGATGTCACACACACACACACAATCCGTATCCACATGCATCATACACAAAAACAAATGCTTTGTGGGACACAGGTATGCACGCACACACACACTACAGTAACATGCACGTGCGGCGAATATGACAATAAAAAACACAGGGGCTCAGATGACAACACACACACACACACACACACACAGAGCTAGTGCGACGTCATTCTCTGCTCAGGGTACCATTGCATTATTCCACTATATCGTCACTTAGAAAATAGTGCTTGTATTGTATATAATAATATAGGGACAACGACACATCAAATACAGTTTTTATGGCTAATGTGACAAAATAGCTGCGGAGGCGCTAGCTGAGAGCGACCCACACGGTGTACAACAGCGTAATTCAACCACCAAGACACCCTAACAAGTGTTTTGGTCAAGGACATCAAAATGCCTGATACATGCTGAGACAAAAGGACATTTATGGGTTTAACTGCAAACTATGTTTTGCTACATTCAGATAAGGTAAGGCCTCGATACTTTACATTAGTGTGGTCGGCCACCATCTTGAAAGTGTTTGCACAAACATACACTGCTCTGTGTATTAAGTGTTGATACCAGGTATGTTTTAACTTCTGGTTAAAAGGATTAAAGAAGGGTTATCATTTTCACTTTTTAATTACATGACACACTGCATGTGTCTGTTCAGATATGAGCTAAGCATGTGTCAAAGTTGCATAAAACTGCCAGTAGATGGCAGCAGTGCACACAGGAAGGACTACTAAGGTTTATTTAACAGTGTAAACACATTTCTCCCCGAGACGGTAAAGCAACAGAACTCACGCCATTGATCTTAGATAGAAAGAAGAAACTCCACCGACAGCAAAATAATGGTCAGGTTATAAATTAAGAGAGTTGTTGGCCTGCTCGTTAGATTGGGAGTGACATGGTTGAGGATTTAAACCCATTTCCTCCAGACAACAGTGAGAGCTATAGTAGCCCAGCCTGAGGAAGGAAGGGGGGAGGAATGGAACAGCTTTATTCCACCTTTTAAACATGGTGGAGACGCCCCAGGAGAGATATGGTGGGTCACCCCGTCTGGCTATAGCCCCATGAGGGGGAGGAGCTGCCCGTCTGGGGTGCGGGTACGAATCCTGCAGTACGCTGGCTTCCCTTCAGCCACACTGCCCCCGTTGAACCAGCGCTGGAGGAATCTGAGGTCAGCCTCTCCTGAAAGATGGCAGAATATATACCAGCGCATGCACGGCATACTTAGAGCGCTGGATACCATAATACGTCTATTCAGGACGCAGCTAATGGGCACAGGCAGCCAGAGCAGAGCAATTAAAATGAGCTTGCTCACCGCAGGATTTGAGAAACTAAAGTAAACATTAAAACCAAACCGGGGTTTTCTTGCAGGTATCGACGTTTTCTTCCTCACTTGTTTGTTCTCTTCAAACTTATTTCCAAATCTTCACTCTCCAGATTACAATTACTCTTGACCACATTTCATAGCATCCAATAAAACACTTAAAAAGATTACTCTTTTGTCTTTAACGTGAGCGGCAGAGGTCTATAGACAATCTATTTTTTCCATTCATAATAGAATCACGTCACTGCTCTGTCTTCCCAAAACTGAGGCTCTTGGATTTGTTTTCTTAAATGAATCCACTTAATTCAAAGTCTGCTGTGTTTCACTGCAGCAGCAGTCAAACTCTGTCTAGGCAAGCCTCTATGCAAGGTATCAATTTATGGCAGACGGAGACAATGAATCCAAAAGTGATGGCTTTGTGTTGTCATTCAGATGACTGTTGTCTGAGGCTCACTAATGCCATTGCTTTAACACTCATGTATAGATGGACATCCCACCGCCCATTTGGCCAATCCAAGGCCCCCACCTTTCTCTTATTACTTCTGGTGGAATGAGTAGTGCAGTGCCTCGATTCTCATGAGCACTGCTCATTTCTCTTGCTGTAGTTGACCTGTGACCCTTAGAGAGTAGGTCAAGCCCCATGGATCAGGCTGAGTTTCTCAGATGAGTTGAGATGAACGCGTGGGTTGCACAAATGGGCTGCTGATGGAGTTGTCCATTCACCTCGACTTCAGCTGTGGATCCAAACACAGAGATGACCTCGTCACTGTATTCAGGGCCAGTGACTCTAGACATTGCTAACAGAAAGATGTTTCAGATGGATATTAAAGCTGATTTAGAACGATAACATTGTACAATGTTCTAGCAATAAGGAGGCCAAGTCATTCTGGAGAAAAATGGTTGATATTTGAACTAAAATTGAAACAAAAACACCTGTTCCTTTCCATTGGCTTCTTGCTAGATCGATTCGCTGTATAGAAGCATATGAGGACCTGAGGAGCTATTAGCTATTAGCTGAATTTGAAAATTCAGCTAATAGCGTATGAGCTTATAATCATTGATTTAAAGGGATTTTCATTGTTCAAGTTAAAGTTCAATTTATTGTCATGCATTCCCATACAGAGTTTACAAGGGAACAAGATGCCGTTCCTCATGGTCCAAGGTGCAAATACAAGTCACAACAAAAATATAACATGTACCACAAGACTCCAGGAAGCACGTCCCCCAGCCGAAGTAGCAGAGACAACCTTCCTCCCAAGGTCAACGTTTGGCCTTGAGAGCCGTCAAGGTCCCTGACGGAACCCCCCCACCTGGGTATCTGGCCTCTTAGAGCCTTGAGTGTCTGTCTGTCTCTCTGTCAGTCAGTCAGAGGCATTTCATGTTCGCTGCTGGCATATGCTTCATGAAAGCTGTGTTTCCCAGAGACCCATGTAAAACACACACACACGCACGCACCAACATCAAACATACCTACGCACACCAACTTTTACATAATGTACTCTCCTACACAGACAAGCTTGTGTGCATCTGTCAGTGTTGAGCTTTCATACTAAAGTATACACCATACACCCCTCTCCCCCCGCCACACACACACACACACACACACACACAGCACAGCTGTGAAGGATTCCAGTGTCGGCTTCAAGGCGTTGCGTTAGCTTCATCCGTTGTCACGGTGCGGTCTGAATAATGGAGTGAAGGTGGGATAGAACAGCCAGGTCAGAGCATCAAAGCCAACACCTCACAGCGTTTGGGCCTACACCTGACGCCCGTTTAATCCCGGGGATGTAGCATGTGACTCTGCTGGAAATACAGTTATGACTGGCGGGTCGCAAAAAAAATAAATAAAAGAACTTTAAATCGCTTTGCCTTGATATGTTAACGGTGGTTCTTGTAAAGTGGTTGACAAAATACTATCTATCTAAAGTCTGTGTTGGGTGTAGTGTTTTGGGAACAAGACAAACAACAAAATGATTGACATCCAGACTGTCCTAGCAGCCAGGCTATGGATACGCAGCAGGACAAAAGCAGCTAGTCTGATTTTCGTTGCATAGCCAGAATGCATTGTAGCTGGAATATACCCTTTTAAACACAGTATAAACAGTAGTCAGATGAGGTTTCTTTGATAATTTACTGGCTTTCTGGCAAAAATGCTGGCTAAAGTTATTCATTTATATCCCCACACAAACCAAGAAAGACCTAGCTTGCACGGTACGTGTTTACATTCTGTGGAAGCATTACGACAATCCATCAGTCACGATTTATCTGCTGTATAGTCGGGAGAGTGAGTGAAACTGGGCTCTCTTCTCTCACATGACAAGGCAGTCTGGAGAGTGTGGCTTTGACTGGTAGACATGAAGTCTGTGTGAAAACAATCACATCCATTAGTGGGAGATACTGCTATCTACGGCTGTGGATGCCCGTTCTAAACAGACGCAGACATTTTAATTCATGGACACAGAAACATAACAAACACACTGAAATAGATTGGGCAGGAAAATGTAACCGCTGAAGCAAAAACCTAACAGCGTCGTTACGTAGCTGCGGAAACTGACATTTGAAATTCCCCAGGCAGAAAGAACATGTCTGTATTCTACCCAAGGAAAGTAAAATTAGTGAGGGTATAATGATACAGTATTTTGGCCAGCGGTAAAACTCACTCATCAAAACGAGAGCTACCATTTGTATATACTAGTATGTTTATACTTTATATTCTATTGTTTTTTACAATAAGTGCTAGTAAAGCTACATGTACTGTAGTACAGGTCTACTAGGGTTACAGTAAGTACTGTATTTATTAGGTAGGTTACAGTAAGTACTGTATATAACAGGTAGGGTTACAGTAAGTACTGTATATAACAGCAGGTAGGGTTACAGTAAG
>JAODLL010036716.1:0-21975 GCA_026546735.1 Forbesichthys agassizii | reverse complement strand
GCCTGGGAACGCCTCGGGATCCCCCAGTCAGAGCTTGATTATGTTGCTCGGGAAAGGGAAGTTTGGGGTCCCTTGCTAGAGCTGCTGCCCCCGCGACCCGACTCCGGATAAGCGGAAGAAGATGGATGGATGGATGGTGAAATCTTTGTCAATTACGACTTTGCTCAAAATGCTAAAATCCAGTATATGTTGGGCTTTAGATGTTCAAATGTCACAATTTTCAACAATAGGGATAATACAGGTAATCTCAGCATTCTATGCTTGTCGTTCCTGTAATTAATTTCTCATTGACATTCTTTGTGAGAATAGAGATTAGCATAGTTTGTTGTTGTGAGAAGCAGGATTAATTTCTGGCGCTAATTAGCGATGTGAATAAAGGCAATAATGGAGCTGTCAGAAAATCTAAGTAATCTATTTTAATTCCTCGCTTTAGCTAATAGTGCACTTATAATAAACTTATAATAATGCACTCTAAGCTACTTATACTTATAAAAAGGCCTTATTTAGAGGTCATGAGGGTTATTACCATGAATGCACTTACACACTGCCATTTGATAATGCTGTGTGCATTAATATTTACTTCATGGCTGAGGCTGTCATCATATGCCTGTGTAAGGTCTGTTTTCATGATAAACTAAGCTGAACAAACTTAATGAATGTACTGTAATTTCAGCCTGGAAATGAAGTCCACATATTTGGCTTTAGGCTAGTCACAAGCATAGTTGTGCAAAGCCATACCTATTGGAATATGTTTTTACTTGCAAATATGGACATTGGTATTGAACCCAAATATCCAGTGTCAGTCAGGCAAAGATGTTATGTACAGTCATAGCAGAGAGAACCATCAGATTCCTTCTCTTTCCTGCATCTGCCCACACAGGAAGAAGTAGGTTCTTCCTTCACACAACACTCGTTCTAACTGCATAGGCGCACTGTCACCCCTCAAAATGTCATTATTGCTGGATATTCATCTTATTCCTTGGCAAGTTGTGTATGCCAGATATCTATTGCACAATACTGTAAATAAAATGAAGTACCTGTATGAGAAAGAATAACATGCAATTCCATCCATGTTGTGTGACATCATGCAGTACCATGCAAATAATAATTTCTGTAAAACATATCATAGCTTATAAAAATAATTTAAGAATTGATTACCTTATCTTTTACCACTGGCTTTAAAACAGGGTACTTTAAATGCTAAATTCTAACTGCCATGGACGTTTAACTTCCCTGGCAACTGACCTGGGAAAAAATGATGTGTCTGTATAAGTATAGACTCAGCGCTTACCATCTCAATTGCTACAGTATACATAATGAAACAGGAGAAACCCCAGCAATATTAGCACACTGCACTGTATAATTACATACATGTGCTTACGAGTGCATATGGTATATTTTGTGAAATGCAACCTTCATTATAAAGGTTAAGGTAAGGTAATTATGCCTGTGTGGAAAGCGTAAGCACACACCTATAGGCGCAGGGTTTTAAATTAAGGCATTTTAAGGTTGGAAGATTTGGTTTAAAGTGTGTACATGTCTCATGTATCTAGGGCCAACCGCAGCAGTGTGTAGTATCTGGGAATCACTGACACACATAAACAAGCACAACTATACGCGCAAACGTGAACATGCACACAGTCACACACACACGCCCCCACACACACGCACACACACACGCACACAGTGCTGTATACAGTAATCGTTTATAAACTTCACAGCAAGCATAAGAAACAAGGCAAAATGTAAAGGTCTCTCCACCCTCCAAAACTACGTTACGATCACAGGTAATAAGAAGTTTAATGAGATTGTATACACACACACACACACAAACACACACACACACAAACAGCACACTCTCTCTCTCTCTCTCTCTCTCTCACACACACACACACACAGTCAATAGCTGCGTTTACATGGACACTATTATTCCGATTGGTATCAGGTTAACAGCACAACCAAAAAGTAAATGCTCCGTATAAACACCTCAATCGGAGGAGAATGACCCAACCAGATTGAAATGTCATATTGAAGCAGATGGGCATATTACTTCCTCAGTGTGTGATCACATGCCCCGTCAACTACTGTTGTTGTGGTTGATGCTGGTAGGCTATTCGGCAAGCCACCGTAGCCTACAAATTCTGGACAAAACAATTGCAACAGTGACGTCGTCTGGAGCCGTAGGCTAAATGTCTTCATATATATCATACAACTAGATGCTATAATCAGCTGTAATAGAGATATAATGTGTGTGCATTTTTAACATCTATTCAGATAAGTTGCAACGCAGCATGTAAACATCAGACTCGATTAGATGACACCCCATGTAAACCGGTAACCCTAAATCGTCATTTGGAAAGGTTCCATGAAAACCCAGACCGCTCGTATCAACAAAGTCGTAGCGCTACACTTTGACTCACAATGCATTTTGAGCGCCGCAGAGTGATACTTTTTGATTTGAGCTTGAAGACAGCAAGAATGACCAAATAAGACTCAATAATGAAAAACGATCTTGTTACATTTCAAGGTTCCAGACAATCAAATAAAAGATTTAGTCCAAAACACATTAATACATTAATAAATACTACATGGCCGGCTGTTGCATTCATTTTAAATAAGCTGTCAGAGGTAATCTTCCATTCCTAGCTTCAGTGAGCACATATGTAAACATAGCCATGCGCTCAAAATTGCCTTTTTGATTGACACATCAATTGACAATTGATCAATCAGGCTGTCCAATATATTAGCCAATAAGAGTGTGTT
Source organism: Forbesichthys agassizii (assembly GCA_026546735.1). Lineage (NCBI taxonomy): Eukaryota > Metazoa > Chordata > Actinopteri > Percopsiformes > Amblyopsidae > Forbesichthys > Forbesichthys agassizii. The sequence continues at coordinate 19,212 of JAODLL010036716.1, read as the reverse complement.
GAATGAATAGCCCCGCTCTATTCTTACAGACAGAGACAATTGCAATAAATTGTGTTGATGACACAGTATAGGGCAGGCAATTACATTTTATTAAGTAGGTTCATATGGAGACAGGTGGGATTAATGAGCAACCATGCATGCATAATGTGAAAAGAAAAAAAAAAACTCAAATACAAATATTTTAAATCGAATACATACCCAACAAATGAATACTCAAATAATAGTATTTGGGGCCAGCCCTACATAGTAGAGATTGAAGAGGAAACATTAGTGGCCAAAAAGAATGGGCAAAGACATTTATAAAACAAAATATGTCTGTTTTTCTATTTGTCCATTTTCCATTCTTCTAGACTACATCCCACAAATAGAAAATTGGAAAAATCACTCAAAAATATTGATTTTAACATAAAAAATTCGACCAAAAAATATAACTTTAGAAAATTGAAATACATGTTCCAATTTTCTATTTGACATTTTTAAATAGAACATTTAAATGATAAGCGGAACTCGGACCAGAATACCTCCTGTTGTTGTACCAGGCCAATGAGTTGAAAGTTGTTTTTGTGTTACAAATATATTTCCTAATATATAATATATTATGAATATATTTTGATTAATTTTTACATAAACTTTGTGTTTTTACTTATTTTTAAAAATATCAAAATTAATATCAATATTGCAATTTTCATGATAAATATCGCATCATCACATTTTGTCACTATCGTCCAACCCTACACACAACCAATATCCAGACGCATTGGATGGGATGGTCCATTGAGAAAGTGACAAAGGGAAATCAGACCAATCAAATGCACTTGTCACTTTCAGCTACATGGTGGCGCCAGTATCGATCAGCAGAGACCCAGTTCACCTTATTAGGCAGTTAAGTGTCAATGGGAATGTCACTGGGAGGTCAGCCAGCCAAATCCATACACACACACACACACACACACACACATACACACACATCAGTCAATTGATTTACCAGAGAACTAGAAGAAAGAGAACCTCGTTGACCTTGTTTCTATGGTGCTGTGTCAGTTGGAAATGAAATTAAGCACAAATAGTAACTCAGCTGGTTTTAATTAAAGTTGTCAATCAACTCCAGTAAAATACAGTATTTGCAGCTCCCCATTAATTAATGAAATGTCACAAAAATAAATCAATTTATTTCATTAACCTTTTGGCCAATTGACAATGACGTGACTGGAACTTTGACATAACAACTGAAATTGAAAAAAGAATGTCCTTATAATATGCTGGTCACATGGTCTCTAATAATGACGTTACCCCGGTGACACACTTAATATTTATTTGGAGCTGTACATACAATGTGGGCTTCTTTTCAAGTTTTACATGATGTGCTGTTCTACTTTGAGTCTGTCTAACTAAACCTTATTATGTCTGCGGCATTTTGGAACCCGTTTTATTGCCGATTTCAATTTCTTATTCCAGAAATTGATGCCATCTTTACAGAACTGCACGTCAGGTCCAAGCACAATGTGTGTGTGAGTGTGCTTGCTCAAATAGGACACACCAACTCTGTTTTCTGCCTCTAGGCTTGAAGGTTATCCTGAAACAGGACGTCCAGCCAACTGTTACCTTGGCAACGGGGAGGGAGGAGGGGTGGCGGATTGGGCTGCTTTATAGGAGCTACCAATACAATATTCCTGGCAGAGCAAAGTGCACTGCAGTCCATACAGTATACCTATACTGTATTATATAATGTACATAATGGTTGATTTGTGTTTCAGCTTATGTGAAATATTTCCAAACATATTTATATTTCATACATTTTATTTTAATGTGGTAGATTGTGCACGTGTGTGTGTCTGTGTGTGTGTGTGGTGGTGTTTTGTACTACGGTACTAATGCCATACAACAGAGGATCTTAGCAATGTGGATCTGTCCATGGTGCTGAAATATAACGTATGGTCAGGACTGGCTAATCTCCAATGAGAAACCATTTACATCTGATGCATTGTATCTTCTGTGCAGCAATGGGAGGATACTCTTCTTCGACCTTACTAGCAGGTGCTAATACCTGTATACTATATGGTTTCATACGCCAATTCCAATTTCATAGGATTTGCCAGGTATTACCCAGAATTCCTGGGAGTCCACTACGTCATACACAATACTGCAGTGAGGAGTTATTCAGCTTCGGAATACTCCATCATGATGTGTAGACGGATATGAGAAGATGCACAGGGGATCCCGCCACTCGTTCTCTGTGACCCTGTCATATGTACATAATCTGTCACTCACTCGCTTGTCTTATCTGACTTTCTCATCTTCCACCACAGAAACACAAGGGAGCAACATCGCACGCCATGACCATATAAACCCTCTGAATTATTGAGGCCGAAACATGGCGTGACTAGCACACACACACGCACACACACACACGCACACACGCACGCACACACGCACGCACACACACACACGTGCGTGCGAGCGAGAAAGAGAGACGTAGAAGCCGAACCAGCCCTGTCCTCACAGGCAAAACAGATAATCAACAAATCAATCTCACATTGTGCTGGAGATGTGAACATCAAGCTGGCATGCTGGCAGACAGACAGGCAGACAGACAGGCAGACCGCCTGGTAGACAGACAGGCAGGCAGGCACACTGACAGGCAGACGGACAGACTGGCAAGCAAACACACACTGACAGGCAGACAGACAGGCAGGCAGGAAGATACACAGTCAGATATACAGATATACGGAGGAGACACGCTGACATTGATGGAGAGGAGGAGCAGCAAGAAGGCGCGGGCGTGTGAAGGAGAGAAACAGAGGCAGACGTCGATTTATTTCACAGGAGCGTGACACTCGGGGAGGGTTGGGACGCGTACTGTCTGAATGCATTATGAGCAGGAGCACCGATACGAGCGGCGAGTAGCTCGGAACCACACCGGTGACACGCCATCAGTTAATCACTGCGCTTTACAGTGCACGCTAGTTGGGTTTGGCACGAGAAGAGTCTATCGACTGTACATATTCTTATGGCGATCAACACCTGTATCAGCAGGTTTTTACTACACGATGATCAAAGGAATGCATCTGCCACCTCAGAAAATAACTGCTTCGGCTCCAAAGGAACATGCAAATCATACACACGCACACGCACGCACGCACGCACACACACACACACACACACACTTTAATATGCCAGGCCTTGTCTCCCAATGGCAGAAGCTCTGTGCTGGATGAGTGACAGGGCATGCAGCACTCATTATGGGATGGTATAACGATACCACTGGCCTTGGGCAACATAGCAATAGATTGCAGGGGGAAGGGAAGATGGAATAATTAGTGTGTGTGTGTTGTGTTAGGGGGGTGGGGGTGACAGAATGACGATGAGAAATAGTCGGTCTTCGCCTCACCTTGACATTTCTACTGATTAACCCTTTATTGGATATTCATATATTTATATTTGCTCGTGTGTGTGTGTGTGTGTGTGTGTCTGTGTGTGTTGTGTGTGCATACAGTGGGTGATAGCACATTCACCATGTAGAGGCAGTTGGGCTTCCCTTCACATCGCTGTACAGCTCAATCAACATAACCTTGTCAGGAAATTGAATAATAGGCTAATCATATCTCCGGTGAGGTCTTCTATCTAACACTCTGTCAAGGTATGCATTTATGGTTTGTCTGAAACGGTCTGCAAGGTCAGAATAACATTTAGGGCCTAGTTTCCAGGTTGAGACGGAAAATTGGAAAGGCATGGCATAAGTTGATCTCAGCTCCGGAAACTACCACACAATGCTTAATGCACCTTTGCCAAAAGTCCGGAAACTACCACACAATGCTTAATGCACCTTTGCCAAAAGTCCAGGAACTACCACACAATGCTTAATGCACCTTTGCCAAAAGTCCAGGAACTACCACACAATGCTTAATGCACCTTTGACAAAAGTCCGGAAACTACCACACAACGCTTAATGCACCTTTGCCAAAAGTCCGGAAACTACCACACAACGCCCGCATCTGGGCTAAGATGCGCTCTGACCAGGGAGAGATGCTAGCACTATATAGAAAGAAATACAGTTGGGGGGTCAGATTGATCGTAGGTACCTGGGAATGAATGTTATATATTCAAAATACCCGTTAACGCCCCCAGAGATAAATAATGGACAATAGTGAAATCTGTGTACCTTCCCATTGACTGTCATGGAACGCTGTGTCCTTCTGCTCTGCTTAAAGGGTGAAAGGTATTTTACCTGTTCTTTACCTCTTGCTGCTGTAAGTAAGTAAGTCAGTAAGGTAAATCTGTCTGTCTGTCTGAAATGCATCATCATTCATGTAAATAGTCAGTCCATCCTTGCTACTATGCTGGCCTGCAGATTGAGCAGGTATTGAACATGCATGGCAAAAACAGACAGCCTCTATCCACCTTCTTCCTGGGTGACCTGTATGTTCGCAGCCATGGTAACCTTTGCTGTTTTTCACCTTCGCTCGATGCTCAGAGAGAAACGATGAGCTCAGGGTTAATCTGTGCCATGGTTGGCTTTTTTGGCACTTGTTAGGCACCGTATTTTTTTACATTTTATGCCGGTGATATGATGGCATGTTCACCACTGGGTCCCCTTGACTTGATATTTTCCGAATGGTGTGGATTTTCTTGTAGGATTTTGACAGATGGGTGGATTTGCATTTAATCTGACACCTTGTTTGACAATTAACTATTTTAAATTGCATTTACTCATAAACAACTACATCTGCCAATAAGAGGACACAAATGCCAGGAACCAAAGGACAAAACGCAGTGTGTGTGTGAGGATTTCCTATGCGAATACAATGCCCAACCACTAATTGCTCACGTTAACTTTAGTTTTGATTCACAGAACAACTAAATACACGGGAGCAGCATCAACTACAACGCGCATGTAAATACAATATTATCGCGGTCAGAAAAATTATCGAGATTATTTCCATATATCGCACGATAAGGAGATATTGTAATTATCTTTACAGGCCTAACATGGGTATTTCTTCCTTGTCTTTAAGGGCACAACCAATAGGCTACGATTTATACTACTAACACAATGCCGATGATGCTTTGACTGCGCTCTACCATACTGGTACATAGCATATGGCAGCTCTGCCTCTGCTTTCAAAAATGTGTACTTACTTCTGTAGCCTACAGTCTCCATGTTTACAGAATATAATGCAGAGAGTTTTGCTTATTTTGCGAAAACCTCTGCTTTTATTTAGAAGCTCCACGCCATCCACACCTTCTGAAAAAAATTAAATAACAGCTGACAAATCGACGCTTTCTGTATTATCTCATAGCACGGAGATAATATAGTCCTCACGGTGTTTAAAAAATCACATCTGAAATGTAACAAAAACTTGTAACAAAATGTAACAAAAAATATCTCACAAAAAAGAAAACCCTGTTAAATCACTGTACTGTACCACTGTTGATATAGGCTAATCGTTGCTAACCAGAAACAACGAAGTGGAACCATTATTAATACGCTATGAATCATGGGAAATATCTCGGATCAGGAATAAGGTGGATAGTGGCATATGAAACTATACAATGCACGAAACCCTGAGGGACAAACATCTTATGTCACAATAGAAACCTATTCACTGCAGAGGGAGAACTTCATTATACACACACACACACACACTCACATGACCGATGTGTTTAAGTCACAAAATTATATAGGTCATTGAATGTGATTAGCATAATGTTGATTTTCTCATAATGGATAACAGCAATCACCACAAAAATGAAAAGTGAAAAAACACACACACAGTCAGACAGCTACGAGTCATACATCATCACTACGGCATGTTGGGTAATGGTGTAAGAACACAGGGAGTCAAATAGGAAATTGTTGAATCAGTTCATGTTGATTTATGATCAATATATAGTATGACACGTTATAAACTACTGTGATTTCACAGCTTTTCAACAGCAAATTAGCTAGGTAATGTTCTGTATGAAGCTAATGCCTACCATTATCATGCTTATATAAGCAAAAATCCATGAGGGGCTGTTCGGATTTTGTGTTGGATAACACTTTGAGTTGTGTCTTTTTCATATGGTGCGTGGACAAAGGTTTGTCTTTTCCTATTGTTTTGAAGCCACATGCATTCGCATCAACGTCACGTCGTGAGAGACGGTGCTGGCAAAATTAGTCGTGCCAACGCCCTTCAGCTGGGAAGATGGCACGTCAGGCTGAGAGTTGTTGTGTGTGTTGCGTTTAAGATCTGACAAAGAAATTCTTACAGTAATGGTTCATAGTGCATTGCTCACACAAGCTCATTAAAAGGAATTAAGAGCTCATCGGGAGAAGCACCATAACAGCCAATTAAACAAACACTGGACCCATGCAGGGTGTATAGAGGAGTAACTGTCATGTAAGTTTGGCAACGAGAAATCTAGTTACAGCCCATAAAATATAAACCATGCAGAGTTGAGCACAGACAGCCATTATACCAGTGGACTTCTTTATTTAGCCACATGTCAATCTCTCCTCTTATAGAGTCAGTTTATATCCCCCATCTCTTTCTTCTTGAGCTAACTACATTCTGACCCCTGACCCCTACATTCTCCACCCAAGCTACTGAGGATTCTAACCTTTTGTTAGGGCGGGGTCACTATTCCTTTCCACGGTCAAAGGTTTGTGTGCGTGTGTGTGTGTGTGTGTGTCCTCCAGCCATCCCAAGACTCTTATTGATTACAACAAGGCTCCAATCACAGCTGCCAAGGCGCAGTAGATTTACCGATCGATCGCTCCCAAAGACTCGGGGTGGATGGATTTATGTGCGCCTGTGTGTTGTTTTTCAGCGCACGTCAACGTGCCGCAGATGACGGCTATGGAAATATGAAGATCCTTGCGATCTAAAATAAAATAAAATACTTTTTTTTTTTTAAAGGAGGTGTTATGCTCCAGGCAAGCATGAAAATATGAACTGACGGTCATCTGCCTCCAGGCACCGAGGTTAAAAGTTGAGAGAGGGACAGCTCCCAGAGAGCAAGAGGCATACATGGAGGACCAGGAGAGGAGAGGAGAGGAGATGGACAGACGGACAGACTCACAGAGAGCAAGAGGCATCCATGGAGAACCAGGGGAGGAGAGGAGAGGAGATGGACAGAGGGACAGAGGGACAGACTCACAGAGAGCAAGAGGCATCCATGGAGAACCAGGGGAGGAGAGGGGAGAGAGGTGGAGATGGAGAGACACCGTTAAACGGCTGGGTTTCATCAGCACCTACTGAAGCATGAAACAACAGAGTGGTGAAAGAGAGCGAGAGAGAGAGAATAGAGGTGAAGAGGTTGGCTTGAGAGGAGAAGCAAAGAGAGGAAGTAAGAGGGGAAGGCTGATAAGCAAGACTGACAGGTGCTCAGCCAAGTCTTTCCTTACCTGATTGCAATATTGGCTGGAGGGAAATAGCCATTCAATATGGCGTTTTTTTCCTGTGTGTGTGTGTGTGTGTGTGTGTGTGTGTGTGTGTGTGTGTGTGTGTGTGTGTGCTGAGGGGAGTAAAGGTGATTTCTGGGTCTTATTGACCACTCCAGACCCCTCCCATTGCCCTCACACGCATAGAAGCAAAATAATCCTACATATTGAGCATATTGTATATTTACACGACTCAAATTCACAATATATGTGGGTTAAAATCATTTTATGAAGAGTTTCTTTCAGTGTTAGGCCTCTTAAAGATACTGTATGTACTGTAGTGTATACCATGTATGTCCTTCTGTAACATCCGCAGTTGTGCACCTACACCCTATTCGACCACGCAGGGGTACTACCCATCGGCCTGCAGCCGACCATACGTTCAGCAGACCTCAACGAATACACCAGGACACTAGATGTTCTTTCATTCAGTCATCACTCTCATTCATTGCACTGTTGTGGGTGGGGGTACAGAATATGGCTGGGCTTGTTTGGGGACTGGTCTTTGCTGTTGTTTGTCGTTGGTACAACGTAATGTTTCGTCTTTTTAGAGTTGTTTATTGTCACATCGCGTTTCTGTGTGTGTTAGTTGTTTGTTGGTGACTGGAGTGTTCTCGTCCACCTCTGCACAGCTCACCGTTACACAGCCCACCGTGGTTTGAATACGATACAAAATGGTGCTCAAACAGAGCACGCACTGTCAGCATTCTTTTCAAATAAATGTGCGGTACGGACTTTGTGACGACCCGTGGCGCGTTCATGACTATGATGTATAGAGGTAATTAATCTGCAGTTTATGTGGGTGTATTCTTGGCACTCTGGCTTCACAGTTGATAAGCTACAGTAGCTTAATCTTTTCTACGGAGGGTACATCAAAATGAGTCTAATTTGGTTGCTAATTAACATTAGCAAATGATCCCCTAACAAATTTCAATTTTGGTCAGTGCTGACAGATATCACATAAAAAGAAAATATACCACACTGAGACTGGAAGCAATTATCCATGAGAATGTACAAAAAAGTGTAATTTCTTGTATTAAAAAACGTAATTAATACAGTACGCTTGGCTGAATGCAGGTGAAATGTTTCTTACCATGATGGGAAGGCAACTGTAAGCTATCTGAAAATAACATTGACAGTACACATTCACCCTTCATCACCCAGCACGTATATCCTGGCACACAACGCGTCCAATTGTACCTTTAAAATCAGTTTTATCAGGTGCGGCGCAGTGCAATATGCACATGAACGCTGGAAAACAGAGGTGTTTCATTGAACGGCAGCCCCAGAGAGAATGCCGGCTTGGAAAAGAAATGACTACCGATAAAATATGACAACATCTAATCCTCACCATGGGACTCCACTGAGACAGGCTTCTCTCTCTGCGGCACCAAGTCACCAGACAGACAGACAAGTGCGTAAACACTCGCACGGAAGCCCCAATGGAAAATGCTAAGGTGTCTTAAGTGCAACCAGGCACAACCACTTCACAGAAGAACCCTGGGCAACACGGCTAGTCACAAATGTACAGTACGTGCGTGGAAATATACAATACACACACACACGTATGTAAAACATGTTTCAGATCTCGCCTGAAATAAACTGAATATACCTACAGCACACAATGGCGTAAAAGCAACGTTTTGATGCAATAATCTATAATCTATAATCCTGCAGTTGAAGTGGAAGAAAGGCTCATAATGGATTTGAAACAATTCTGAATTGTAATTGTGTACTTGAGATACATTATTAGCAATGTCACAGAAGTTTAGTCTAGAACATCAGCTGTTTTGCAGGTAAAGGTACTGTAGCAACGCAGTAATATAGCAACAACTTCTCTATGCCACAAATCTGTCAAATATTACAGCAGTTTTCTTCTGTTAGGTGTAGATGAAAAATATGTGGTTTGGGCACATGCATAGTGTTGATAAAACCTGAACATATGCGATCCATGAACTCAGTAATAGGTTATAGGCTCCTTCGCCTCAAACTCAATTTGGATGTCAACTGTGGGAAGGGGAATGAGATGTTTGGAGGAGAGATCCACTAGCCACGTGAGACATCGTATAGTCAGCACAAACCAGTATCCCTGCTTTGTCCATAGCGAGATCACAGCTGTTTTAGGGGAAAATGGGTTGGAGCAAATGAAGAAGGGATTTAAGTGATCAGTTTTTAGCAAATCCTTTGAGAAATATTTGATAGAAGACTGACATGTTGAAACAAATCACAATATACTGTATCTCTGTGATGGACTACACTTTACCACGTACCCTGGTAAGTGTATACCACTGCACGGTGTATACTGTACTGACTGTGTTTGGTCTTAGCCAGCAGCACCTCGCTCAATAAGTCTTCCTCTCAATATCAACTTGAGCAATTATAGGCTAGAGGAACGATTGACCTTCCTGGTTCCAGTAAGCTGGCTCAGCGGTTTGGACCGCATTGTGTCTGCAAACAATATTTTGTGGCATATCCGTTTTTATTGTTACCTAATCTGTGTTTTCACAATGCTGCATCTTTTTTTTTTTTACAAATTGATTTGCCTGCTGCTACATGTTGATTAGATCAAATATAATCAGCATGCATATTCATATTGTGCTTTTATTAGTTAGATCAAGAAAACAGCATCAACTGAAATGCACTACATACTGTAGATAACATACTAGGGCTGCTCGATTATGGGAAAAGTAATAATCAGAATTCATTTGGTCAATATTGCAATCACGATTATTTAAGATGATTAGTACATTTTTCTGCACCTTGACGGGGAAACGAATGAACAGTGAACACAACTTCAACTGTGAAATATCCCTTAATACTTTTCACGTTGATATTTCACTTTCATCCTGTAATGGGCGAGAGCGAGCATGCCATTCAGAACACAAAACGTAATGTGCAAAATAATCATTTTTCCTCGATTATATTGTTTCTGTAATTGTTGGGAGACAAAATTGAAATCCTGATTAAAATATGTTTAATTGCACGGCCCTATAACATACTGTAAATAATGCGGTATGATTTTCAGTAAGGCACGAGCTAGTTACAGTATTTAGCAGCATTCCTAGATAAGCCTGGACCCAAACACTACGTCTCCACTTCAAACAAAGCCATACTCTTCTTACCAACTGACGAGGTACAAGTCAGTTGGTACAAGTCAAACGCAGAGCAAAATATGGCCGACAAAGGAGACAGGTGACACACAAATACAGTTTACACATCATTCAGAGATAATTATACAAAAATATATTCTTCAGAATAAAGGCAAGAAAATCCCCAAATATCGTCAAGGTGTTTCACCTATTGCGTTAGACTGAAGTCTGGTCTAAAAGTGTGCCATAAAAGCCACAATAGTTTTTAAGTGGTCCAGTCAAAGATAAAGCCAATGAATAAATTAGGTTGTACGAGATTTTAATTTCTACTCTACTTCCCCTCCCTGCATTCAGATTGTCTTAAAAGAGGAATACCAGAGGAGAGTTGGAAAATAAAACGAGGAGGTATGAAAGAATGAAGATTGTGTGTGTGGGGGGGGGGGGGGGGTAAGGCAAGCCAGACGCACGATTGCACAGACACCATAACATCTCTCATTTGACAGGGAGGAGTGGATGAAATATTAAACATAAATGCTGCATTTGCTCTCATGCTGCCATTCTTATATAGCCCTTTTCACAGGCAGTTTCTTCCTAATGAGTCTAATTTGCATGCAGAATCAACTCTGAACCAACAATCCCACACACACCTTTACACCTTGACTTCAAGTTGTAAAAAAGCAAATCAATATATATTTCTCGCTACAGTAATCAATAAAGATATGCAGTGTTAACTTTGCCTAATGAGCTAGGATAGATTACTTACTCTAATGGAGTATGTTTCTGGTTACAGAAAGAGGCACCCAGTTACTGTACTTAAATTGAGAAAATTAGGTCTATTTTTAAGACTGTGGACATTTATAAAATATATATTATTTTATTATACACAACTGGAGATAGCTGGGTAGTTTGGGGAGTATTTTTGTAGATCATATGTCTTCAACATGGAATCCAGGAACCCTAGGAGGTCCTCAGAGGTCCTGCAGTATATGATTTGATCCCAAACTTATTTTCTTCCAAAAATCCATGTCAGAAAATATATATTAACACAAGTAGTCCTACAACTTGTGCTATACATATATACATTTGTCAATTTGTCGAATAATTGAAATGGCTTAGTTACCTACTTTTATACATGGAACTATTATAGGCCACCATACATACACATTATTGTTGGCCCAGCAGCTATATCTTTGAAACAATATGTGCTGCGTTTCTATCAGCCAAGGGGTCATTAGAAGCCGTTGAAGACCTCTGCTGTATATAATATAGTTATCCTAAATGTTATCAGGCAACAACTTGAACAATATTAGTAATCAGTCATCATAGTTATGATTTTCCATAATTACTATTATGCATTATTATAGGACATATTATTTATGTCCCCATCCTATCCTATAGGCATGGGGCCTGTTGGCCTGCCTAGCTCATACAGTAGGCTACACACTTATAGTCGGTGGAGCACTCTTAAGAAGGCAACACAATATCGGTTAAAATACTGCTTTTGGGGGGCAGGATGATGTACTGGTCTGGGTGTTGGGCTCCCAGCCAAAAGGTTGTAGATTCAAACCCCGGTGTTGACCTACCTGTAAGCATCCTTTAACTGTGATAGGCTACTCACATCTCTGAAATTGTTCCAGTGTCTCTCCTTGTCGTACTGAGACACTGTGCTCAGCCATTTGTCGCTGCCCAGTGCGTGGCCACGGCTGTAACCGGAGACCCGCAGAGTCTGCCTGCTCAGCAGGACAACCGCCACATGCAAAACAGAGAAAAGCATCTGGAAAGGAAGCGACAAAAAGCAGAAACTGAGTAAAAGGACCAACAAATATGCAAATGAAACAGTAACACGCTTGACACAATAAGAACAGTCTAACTAATGAGACATTTTCTCCGTCAATTGAAACACTTAACCCGCGATTTACGGCTAGACAGAACTCCTTCTGTAGCGTGTTAGGTAGGCAACCGATGTAGATTATAGCCAACCTGATTTAGCTCGTTATCACCATCCACGAAAAATAAATATCCAAGTTCTTATTTGCTACTCCAGGAAAAAGAAAGTCCACGGACCTCTGGCAACCTAGCTTCTAACTCAATTCTAAGGGGCACATTTGTAGACGACCGCAAAACGGGACCGTATAGCGCTCTCCTCAGACACCGCCTGATGTATTGTATAGCATATGCCTCTCTCTCACTCTCTCTCTCTCTCTCTCTCTCTCTTTATCTTACAATATCAGTCTCTCTCTCTCACACCCTGTAAACTACATACCGTACACTTTTAAGTAGTATTAATTCATTTTATTTGTCCATAGACTTTAGCGTGCAATGAAAAAAATCGATATGGTCGACACATCACTTGATTAGGCAGAATTTGCCTATTGCTTACTCTCTGTCTGGAATAAACAGAGAATAAGAATATATTTTTTATAACACAGACAGTAACAACTTGGCAGTCGCCTATGGTTACAGTAATTATAAATAGTCATTTGTCTTCTGTAAATGTGTTACATTTCTATAATTTCTGTGTATGACATGATCACAAACAGCTACTGCACAGTATGGCTACTGTGAAACATCCATTTAAATATTACATCTATTTTCACTTTTGGACCTATCTGTTTAGTATCAAAAGTGTTTATGAGTAAGCTACAGTAACAACTTTAACTGTAACACACTTTCTTTTCCCTGCTGTTACTAAAGGAAGATATCATATCTCACAATATGTTACATTGTCGACACTATACAGTAGGAGTTGTTTTGCCTTTCCAAAAACAGTGTGGCTCTATTCTGAATTCCTAAAGCATTCACAAAATCCCAGCATCCTCTGGTAGGACTCAGTGAGACAAAATGCAGTCAGGCATGAGAAGCCCCAGCAGCACTCAAAAATAAAAGAAAGAAAACAAAGTAATGACGTTCCCCTGCAGTAAATTACAATAATTCTGCTTCCGACATGCTGGAACCGCAAATAGACTTAAGGAGAGAGAGAGCAGCGGGGACACAAGCCGTCCAGTGACATTAAAGTTCTGCTGTATCGGCTGAAAAGCTACAAAGGTGTCTAAAGAATGTGAGGATTTTTAAAAAGTGAATAGTGACATTCTAGGCAGTTTTTAGAGATGGCAGGAATGCATGACATCACAGTGGCTTGTTTTTCTATTCCTCACGTGGCATAGCCTTATTTCTTTTCATAAGCTTCTATTCTTCTTTTAGCAAATATTTGATTCTCTTTGATTTTTTTCCCACTGCTCCTCTACTGTAGATTGTTGAGTTTGTTGTTAAATATAGACACAACGATAACACCAGTGTGGCCCATAAGCTCTGATTCATTTTATTCATTTTACTAGCCATCCTTCTCGGATCAACCTAGCATGCAGGATAAATATCCTGACGCCATCAATCAGTGATGCATTGACACATCACTTTAGACCAGCGGTTTGCTAAAAAATATTTGCCGCACACACAGGTACAGCATTAGCTAACATGGATAGGTTTTTTAAAATGACATTATCGGTACTTAGTGTTTGGTGGATCTCTAAATAGATTAGTCCTCTCTAGGTGGGTCCTGGCACAAAAAAGTTTGTGAATGCCTGCTTTAGAGCATGCCAGGTGACAGGTAGTGAACCCGTTTAGACAGTGTTTACTGTAGAGGTGAGGTTATGACCAGGAATTTGCAATTTAATCATTGCCTAAAATATTCAACGGTTGTTAATTCAAGAAGCCAGTAATTATTAGTATTATTAAACTAATTACTTTGACCCCATTATGATAATTCTCCAAAAAAGGTCTACAGATGATTGCCTGTTTTAGCAGCCAAAATAATGAGGACTATTTTCTGTGGCATGTTTAATTGGTAAAGGCTCAGCCTAACACTTTCATCATTTATGTTGCCTCTATTTAGTGTGCTTAAACAACGTCCAAAGTTGTCAAGAAAAGACACAATGAATGACAAACTACAACATTTGCTAGAAATTGTATACTTGATTGCAAACTTTACAACATTAGTCAAATAAACATTTTTAGAGTAGATGCAGACATCATATTCAATTGGAATATTTTGGTTGTGCAGGACAGCCATGATAGCCCCTTCTGCTTTGCAACAGGGACAGTGACCATAGTGAAACCATGGTGACCTGATACCATTTCCACTGCACTGTTAAGGTTTATGGAATGGCTATTGCTCACCTGCAGTAGCTTTGATCATGCACTGTATGAAATGGAGGCTGGTATAGGTATGTCAAGGACCACTTAAAAAAAAAAGTCTGCACTGTGACAATTGTATGTTATTTCTGGTTAACCAATTACATCATTACATACAATTACACATTTCAACTTGACAGACTATGATTTTAACAACAATCAAAGATAGACACGTCTCAATGAATGTGAGGTAAACACAATTTGAGCAGTGGAATCTTAAAGTCAATCACTGTTGCAGGGAGCCAAGATATCATTAGATGAAAAGGATTTAACATGCTCTCCCTAAGCCGATAAAATGTCATGCAAGATTATCTATCCTGTAAACATGCCTTCAGGGTAGATATCCCAATGTACAGTACTAAGGCAACACAAACATGCTGCCTCAAAATATCTAGTCCACTTATACCTGTCTAGAGTCATTTATTTAGATAAGAGGAATCATTACTCATTATATGCTAACGTGTCCATCAGACACATGTCTTGGCTAGGTGTTTATAGCCCATAAACAGCAGAGCCATGTAAAGAGAGAGTTGCGTCATCGCTGTTTACTCCAATGGACAGTTTTTTCACAGCAACGGAACCTCAAAATAGTTCCAGGAAGTTAGCCTTAATCCTAAAAGTACACTATAATTTGTATTTTAAGTGTAAATCTGTGCATTTATTGACGACTAATTAACAAAAAATTAAGTTATATATATATATATATATATATATATATATTCAATTTGCCCACAAAGCACTTCCTGGAACTATTTTGCCATAGTTTTAGCCTCTAGCCTCGCCATGAACCACGTGACCGTTGAAAACTTCAAACTTCCATTGGCGTCACTGCTATTTCCATGACTCTGGGTGTTGGTGTAACGCTGTTATTTCCATGACTCAGGGTGTTGGCGTAACTCTGTTGTTTCCATGGCTCCGGCTAACAGGTAACAGCATGAATACAGTCAATGTGAATCCAACACACATTGACCAATTTGTTAGAAAACACAACAATGATTGTATTTGTTTGACCATAAGAGCAGGTGGGGCATATCCACAACCTGGTGTAACCAGACCTAGAATTCACTTTGTTAATAAGGGCTGGCTGTCACGCTGAGGTCCCGGGGCGGGGCAGTGCCTACCGTTCCTGCGTGCTCCCCGGAGTACTGACAGCTGATCTGAGACAGGTGACAATCAGGACCTGTATCCTATGTGGATGATTGCTGTCAGCGTGTATATATAGTGTTTGTGTGTCGTATAACCCTTGCGGGTGATTTTTCTTTTATGCCTGTGTTTGTTGGTTTTGTGGTCATTAAACAGTTTTATTTTATTCCTTATTCACTTGTTGTTGCCTCGGTCATTCTAAACCTTACACCGGCAACACTCCATTGGGAAGTGTTTGCAGTTGTTTCCTCCTAAACTATTGGACAGTGCTGAACCAATAGGCGCTGCTACTACTGTTCATATAGCTCTACCAAGATTTCGAAACACGCTGGACTTCAAAGTCATCTCATTAACTCACCCTGATAGGTCCTCAAGCAGGGTGGCTGTGTGAGTGCTAATGCCAATAGGGCTTCCAGACTATAATCTAAGATAAAGGATATTAGGTTGAGAGCAATAGTAATGCGGAGACAGGTTAGGTGGGGCAGGACCCACTAAAGATTCATTCACTTAAACACTTGAACTATAAAATAATCTTTCAATTGATTATTGTTTTATAATTAATGTAGAACTATTCATTTTTTTGTTTCTGCCAAAAAACACCAACTGCAGTGTATAAATACAATGGCCCTCATTTATCAATCTATCATAGAAACCAGGGCAAGCGAAGAAATCACCGTCCGACAGGTGTCACATGTGACCTTTCGGGTCAACCGTGAGAATGATCGGACGTTGATCATTTTTTCTCCCTCCATTTATGCATCTATATGAATGCTTCTAACCATATGGGTGCATAAATATTCAATGTAAATAAGTAAGGCTTTGTGATGATGATGTTTACTGTAGCAGTTAATTTTAACAGCTACTGTATCATGGTGTCTGATGTGACAGATTTATTTGTGTGTGTGTGTGTGTGTGTGTGTGTGTGTGTGTGTGTGTGTGTGTGTGTGTTTCTGGACAAATTTCTTCCCCCTGACGTGCCAGAGAAGCACCCCTTCTGTGCTCTGGGACCTCCTGGTTTACAAATTAAGAACTGCTCACGAGGCTATTAGCTGCCTGCTCCAGGCTAACAAGTGTTTAAACTAGTAATAGCTTTCATGTGGGGCAGAGGATGCCTCTGCCCACAGCAAAAGCACATCACACCTTGTCAATGTAAATATGTGGCCAGATATGTTACTGCAGCAAACCCAAGGAAGCCAAAACATGATTAGGACCGTAGGTCACCAGAGGGGCAGAATTATTTCTAGTGATGTAGGGCTCATTGAATCACACATTAGATCAATTGACCAACCTGCGTGCAACAGTGTGAAGTTTCTTTTAAAAAACAAATTTGAAAGATTGGATATTCAAGAGAAAACAAAAATGTAATTTTAAATATAATTTATAGGGTACGTTTAGTATTTAGGTTAACTTCCGGGAAATATTTTGAGGCTCTGTTGCTGTGAAAAACAGTCCATTGGAGTGAACAGAGATGGCACAACTCTCTCTTTACATGGCTCTGGGTAATCCCAAACAGGAGTGTCACTTGAGGAGGTTGGCTTTAAGGCTATCTCTAACTGGGAAGAAATATGGAGAGCCAGTTCATCTGGCCTTTCTTAAAAGAGAATCATAGAATGTTACGTAATAGTCTTTCAGTGTCAATGATAAATGCAATATTTACATAAAATGCCTAGACCTCTTGTCATATTATTTATGAGCTTCACTGATAGCTAATACACTGGGTATCAGATACCCAGATACCTAATACACAATGGATTTAGTGTGCTTAGAATAGAAAACTGTGTGTGAATAAATAGACCCTATAGGCTCTGTCAGTGTGTGTGTGTGTGTGTGTGTGTGTGTGCGTGTGCAGAGAGATACCTGCCAAGGTATCTTCTTTCCTTTGTATTTTTCTGCACTTATCAACACTGACCATGGGTGCTGACTATTTTCTATGTGAAATAGGAACTTGTGAAGCTTAAAATGCAGCACTGAGAAAGTGGGAATAAAGCAAGCCTAGGGGGTAGCGAGTTAGGGGTGGAGCGGGTTAGGGGTGGAGCGCGTTAGGACGGTAAAATGGAAGGAATGGATGCAGTAGGAATTGAGGATTAGAGCATTAATAAAGTTACATTACAAACCAAACTCAATTGCACACCATAAAAACTGACAGCTCTGCTCTTCTCAGACCTATAGGGACATCTGGGCCACAACAGATACTGAGACATTAATCATACAAGGACACCCATTCTATCAGCGCACACACACACACACACACGCACACACACACACACACACACACACACACACACACACACACACACACAGGGATGGGCAGTATTTATGTATTATGCATTTATTTATGTATCATCATTTAAAAAAATTATACAATTCTTTCTGTGAGATTTTCTGATTGGTAACCTGGTGTAACCAGACCCAAATCTCACATTGAACAGGGTCTGGACTCCATCAAGGAATGTTTGCAGTTGTTGCCTCCTACTGCTACCTACTATTACACAGCCTTTAACCAATCAGCACTGCTACAGCTGTAAGTAGTGCTACATCTAGCTCTACCACCATTTAAAACGCTTGACTTCAATGCATAGCTTCGATGTCATTGCATACAGCCACCCCAACTGGTCGCTGATTGGTACACCATCTAGGGTAGATGTGTGAACGCTTACATATTATAATCTCATTGATAATTGATTTTAGAGTAATGGTATGGTGGATATGGAAACACTGGATTTCGTTTCAGCGAGCACACATAATGGACAATTGGCGGACTGGGAATTTGATAAAATGTGCATTAGCTTACAATCGCTTACTATACCTTTAACTGGTTGCATGCTGTATTTCAGATTTGTCAGAGGGTGAGTTGGTGCTCTCAAACATTGTCCACTTAAAGGTATACAAAATGACAATGTAACAAAAAGATCATCTGACGGCCTGGAAGACTCTCCCACGCTTTTGTTACATTAGTGAATACAACTGTTTTGATCACCTCATCTAGCGCTACGTCAATACAGAAACATGCTTGACTTTAACGTCATCGCACCGACCCACCCTGATTGGTCCATCAGCAGGGTGGCTGTGAAAACGCTAAAGGGAACAGGGTTTCTAGACTATTATCTTAGCTAAATCAATTGAGCTTGAAGCAATAGTCGGGCGGAGCCAGGCTACAACATCATAGCCTTTGCTCTGTGTTTCTGATGTGTATGGTGCTGCTTCTGAGGGAACATCCTATGACCTTGAAGGAAGATGTGTTTTTGTTTTGTTAAAACTCAAATATCAAGAAACATTCTCCAGAATGACTACCTGTCACGCCCACGTCCCGGGGCGGGGCGGTGCCAGCCTCTCTTGCATGCTCCCGCTCCCCGGAGTACTAATCACTGA